>APFE030104823.1:130117-175931 GCA_000404065.3 Pinus taeda | reverse complement strand
AAGTCATAACTCAAGATAAACTTTAAAATGAATTCAATTAACCTAAGGCACATTTGACATTTAATGATCATATATAGAAGGTCTAGGCTAGAGACATGTTCCAACATCTTTAAACCTAGGAGTTGTCATTAGCCTCGGCATTAGATAATGCTAGTACAGATTTGTACTCCCCGTACCATCGAATATATAATGGGATACCCCTCTAGGCTGCAACCATTTATCCTTAGGAAGTTGAGTCAGCCACCTTGCAAACATGATATACTGAACACAAAATTCAGGGAGATTGCATGCTCGTACTTCTCAGTTCATTGGGAGGTATTCTGCAGTTCATAGTTGCCCCGTAATCCTGTTTACCTAGATCATCCAGAGACGTCATTTGATATTTTTGACTCATTAAACTTAAAAGATCATTCAAGCACTTGTTCTTTTGAGCTCATTTCCAATCGAAAGTGATAGAGTTATCTTTGTTTCTTTCTCAACTCTTAATAAATGAAAGAGGGCCAGTCTTTTATGCATCTTAATAATTTATTGCCCATGATCTGATAAAATCCTATTAGTCTTTTCTAGACCATATTGTGACTTCTTTTAAAAAACATTTTAAATCCTTGAAGTTTATTTGTCTCTTTTCTATTAACTAAGACAAGGTCAGCCTGGTTGAACCATCTAGTTCACCTAGTTCCTCTTCATCTCCTCCATCTGAAAGATTGCCTGAGGAGTCCTTTCCAGAGTTATCAGAGTCAATTGAGGACCAAGGTTTTGAACTCAGAATTGTTTTGAGCATTCAAACTTTGTCATCTTTTCCTCCGCCTACTTTAGACACTAGGCCATCTACTGATATTGGCCCGGAATATCCCGACAAACCCATTCAAACTCCTGAGAATTCACCGACCACTGATGGTTAGCTTGGAATGGTTATCTATCCTATAAATCCTCTATTTGACCCTATTATGATATCAATACAATGTCCTTACAGTCTGTATGACTAGCCAGGTGTCCCTTTGGAACTATCCCTGCATACTTCTTCGGCCACTCGTTGTCATTTGTTCCTAGATATGGAACCCGAAGGCAATGCTCCAGTAACCTCTTCAGAGAAATCAGAAGTTTCTACTCCACACACTTTCAAGGAGGAAGAGCATCCCTGTCCTCCTGAAAGTTTCCCCTATACAGGGAACATTCCCACCAGTGTGTCGCCTAACTATGTGTCTTTGGCACAGTTGTTTTCAGGCACACTAGTGCCTCATCACTTTACCATAACCCTCTTTGGGCATCAGGTGCCATGCCTACCTCATGTCCGTTCATTGTGAACATGACCTCCCAACAAGATGTGTCCTCAATCCCGATGCAACCCACCATTTTGAACCCCCTTATATCATAAATCTGAGTCATCCATCCAGTTCAATCAGCGGTCTCGAGGAATGTCTTTGTTAGTTCCTCTATCCCTCTAGTTAGTGGCCATGCTATGCCACCACCTGGGGGGGAAAACCTAAATGTTTCCATGGTTTTAGGCACCACCAATGTGAGTGGCTCACAAGATCACATGCTTGGTATGAACCAACCTTCTTCTGGCATTATTCACAACCCTGTTGATCCTATTGGATCAAGAAATGTCCAGTACCAACAGGATCAGAATCTCGTTGGTCCATCTGGGTTGAGTAATGTCTAGAATCAGCATCCCTATGAGGCTTAGGTCCAATACCAAACTCCTTATGTTCCATATGGTTCTCAAGGAATTGTTAATCAACCTTACAACCTTTAGTATGGGCAGTACATTCATCCTCTCTCATCCACCTTCCAAGGTGGCTATGGCCAGATCCAGTTCAAAAATTTTCTAGGCATTGTTAAAATACACTTGCAATGGTAAGGACATCCTCTACAACAACAAGGACAACCTTTGCTACCACAAGGGCAACCTTTGTTTCAGCAAGGGATATCCATGCAACAACAAGGGAAAATGTTCCCACAATAAGGTCAACTATGACAATCGCAGGGTTAACCCTTGCAATAGTTGTAGCAAACTATGCAGTAGCAGATGTAATATGCTCTGCAAGCCTCCCATCCCATGTCCTCACACGGCCAACTTCTACAGCCCCATGGACACATTTTGCAGCTGCAAGGCCAACCCTTACAACAACAAAACCAACCTGGACAGTAGCAACCCTTGTATACATATCAGCAGGGTCAACCCTTGCAAGGGCAAGGCTAGGGTCAAGGCCTGTAGTAGCAAGCCCAAAATCCTAATGTCATATGTCAACAGGTTCAAAATCCTTCTGGGTAAGGGTAGTAGGTGCAAAACCCTAATGCCTAGGTCAACAGGTACATAATCCTTTTGGTCAAGGGCAGGAGGTACAAAACCCCTATGTCCAAGGGCAACAAGAGTATCAACCTTATGCCCAAGGACACTAGGTCCAAAATCCTCTTATTCAGGGGAAACAGGTTCACCACCCATATGTTTAAGGACAATAGGTCCAATATCCATATTTCTAAGGTCAACAGGCTCGACAACCTTTTAACCCGTACGGTGCTTACCAACAAGCTATGGTTGGATAGTTCCAAGGTATTCAACGTCAAAATCCTCCCTATGGTCAAGGTAATACATAATGGGGGTAGCACTAGATGCCATATGGCCAAATCCCCCACTGTGGGGCCAAAATCATTACCAACAAGGATGGGCTCCTCCACTCGGACCCCCTTACCAACCTCCTATGCCTTTTAATACTCAATTTCCATTCTTTTCCACACTTGAGCTTCCAGATGTATCTTGCCTTCCGAATGATGTAATCCTTCATTCACCATACTAGCCTCCGATACCATCCAAGATACCAAGCGATTGTCCAAAGTTCAATGGGAAATAAAAAGAAGATCCTCAAGCCCATGCGATGACATATCACCTCTGGTTCTCTTCAAACTCATACATTGATGGTTCAATTTGTCTTCGTCCTTTCCAACGAACCCTCACAAGTGTTGGAGCTAAGTGGTACATCAAGCTTCCTTGAATTACTTACCATGACTTTAACTCTTTATCCATGGCTTTCCTCACACATTTTCAGTTATCAATTCACTATGAAACTGGCACCTATTTTCTCACATTGCTTAAGCAAGATACTGCAACATACATCTCCAATCACATCCATGAATGGAGACATAGACATCGCCTAATCAAATTTGAGATTGCTGATCAGTTTCTCACTGAATGGTTCACTAAATCATTTGTGGCCCCAATTTCTCATGATATAGATATGGGTGGATGTGTTATTAAAGAGAAAGCCATTTCTCATGCCCAGTACTTAGATATATTTTACTCTTAGGCTGGCACTTTGTATGAGTTATTACCTGATGCTCCATGGCCATAATTCGATCGCACGACATCAAAGTCATAATCTGCACCTCCTGTCGATGGAGTTATTGGTTCAATATCCTAGACCCTTGCTAAATCTTCTTCCAAACAGAAGTCGGTCTCGAATGTTGTTCCCAATTGTTCTTCCCAGAATCCTCCTGGACCTGGTAAAACCTTAGAGGTCCACACTGTCTAGTCTACCGTAGTAGATAAATCCTTGAAAGATAAGAAGAAAGGCAAAGGAAAGGGTAAAGCTGATGCCCCAAAACAGGGTCCTCCCAAATCGTCTGTTGGTGAATCTTTGCAATGGAAATCTAAGTATCCCTGCCTCATTTGCGAGGAAAATCACTACACTAAGGATTGTCCCCGATGATCCGAAGTTATTCATTTGCTCAAAGGGACCCCTGATGTCCTCAAAGAGCCATTTTCATCTCAACAGACCCAAATGGTAGATGAACCTCAATCATTTGCTTCCTCAGGATCTCAATTTTTCATGATGAGTATGCCTATTAATGTGGCTACTAGATAAAAAGATTACCAAACTCCTACTCTGATAGCTGGGAAACAGAAAGAAGCCACCACTTCTTCTTCTGCCCCGAGTTCTAGCCCTCTTCATATCGAGTGCCCTAACCATGATTCTGCTATACGACCACCCTATCGAGGTGTGCTATGTAAATCATCGTACAACCCTAGTGCCCAATCCACCCAACACTATAATATTATTGAGCATTTGGCTCAGGTGACATTAGTTGTGTCAACTCTCGAGGTGCTCCAAAGTTGCCCATTGTAGCATAAATATTTGTTGTCAGATATCGAGGGTATCGATCCCATCGATTCCAATTTGATATGTTTTGATCTAGAGAACCATGTTCCATGTCGCCCTCATCAGATTGCCTTTCTCATTCAGGTAATCATCAACAAGAAGACCATCCACAGGATTGTCATCAATGAAGGTTCTTCCACCTGCATCATGTCAATTACATGCTGGAAGGCGATTGGTTCCCTTGATTTGAACCAATCTCTGAACACTTTAGAAGATTTCGACGGGCATGATTGATGACCTTTAAGTGTCTTACCTAACCTTGCCATTACTCTAGAAGGCAAGATAGTGCAATTCGAGGTAGAGATGGTTGACGCCAATCTTAATTACAATATTCTACTTGACCGGAGTTGGACCCATGCTATGCATGTTGTAGCCTCCTCTCTATTTCACATGATTCATTTTCCCCGTCAAGGGAAAATTGTCACTATTGACTAGCTATCTTTGTTTGCCTCTTCCTCTTTGGATGGAAATGTTTTGTACGTTAAGCACACTGGTGCTCCCTATGAGAGTGTGGGGGCAGGTCTTTTCAAAGATTATTCCCTAATGGGAATTTTTCAGCTCCCACCTCATGTTGCCTCAGTCAACATGGTCTTGGTGAAATTTGATCCTTGGGTCATACCTTCACCAAATATTGCTAATACTTGGGGAATGGTTATGCTTCTTAGTCCCACTAAAATCAATTACCTGGAAATTTTTTAGGCTTCGAATTCTGCATCCTCTAACCCTTATATTTTGAAGACCTCTCTCGATACATATTTTCAATCTCTGTGGCTTGGCACTTTTGAATTGCTTGATCTCTTAGTCGATACCTTCCTTGCTGATGAATGTATCATGGAAGTCATATGTCTTGAGGAACCACCTTGTCCTGATACTCATCATCATTCCTCGTTCCTGCCTCACCTGGAGGTCATGTCTACTACTTTCGAAGAGTCCTATTCTCTATTTCCTTCCCTCCTACTTCCGCCATTGATCACAATTCATGAAGTTTGGTCAGAAGGAAATTAGGGTGATATTATCCAAACGATGTCGATTGATAATTCTATCAAGCCTAGTATCATTGAAAACGTTCATATAGATGTATCTTGTTCTCCGGATGAGATCAAGACTTATACTCATCTGTTTCAGGAATTTCATAATGTGTTTGCATGGTCTTACGAAGAAATTCTTGGCATTGATCCTAGCATTGTAGTGCACAAAATACCAACTTATCCACATGCGAAGCCCGTTCACCAACATCTCTACCCAATGCACCCTAGGAAGGCCATTGCTATCAAGGGTGAAGTTTAAAAAATTCTCAAAGCTAGGTTCATCTATCCCATCCTTCTTATAGATTGGGTGTCCAATATTGTCCTGGTGAACAAAAACAAGGCACGATCCCTGTTTGTGTTGATTATCAAGATCTCAATCATGCTTGTCCCAAGATAACTATCCTACTCCCTTCATTGATCAAATCATTGATGAATGTGCCAGGAGTGATATTTTTTCCTTTATGGATAGTTTTTCTAGTTACACCTAGGTCAACATTACACTGGATGATAAAGAAAAGACAACTTTTATCTAGCCATGGGGTACTTTCACATAAAAAAGGCTCCCTTTTGGCCTCAAAAATGTTGGGGCTACATTTCAGTGGGTAATGTCGTATGCGTTTTATGATATTCACGACATTCTCCAACCTTACTTGGATTACCTTCCCGCTCATTCTCGTAAGCACGAAGATCACCCTAACCATCTTCAGTAGATTTTTCTACACTATAGACACTACAAAATTTGGTTAAAACCACATAAATGTGTTTTCTGCATAGAATCTGGATGACTCCTCGGCTTTATCATTTCCAAGGATGGTATTCACCTTGATCCACTTAAATTCGAGGCCACTGTAATTACCCCCTCCATCTTCATTGCACCAACTCCATAGCCTACAAGGAAAGGCCAATTTTCTTTGTCATTTTATATCGAATTATGTTGGGCTAGATACAAGATTTACCTGGTTGCTAAAATAAGGAACGACCTTTGTATGGGATAAGGTGGCCCAAAAATCTTTCGATGATCTCAAGGCTATCCTCGTGAATGCTCCTTTGTTGCACCCCCTAGATTATTATCGAGATTACATCCTTTACCTAGTTACAGCCCCTAGCACCATTGTTATTGTCTTGGTCCAAGATAACGACGAAGGCAACGAACATGTTATCTACTACCTTAGTCGTAATCTCCTTGAAACTGAAATGCATTATGCCCATGTTGAGAATTTGTCTTTGGCTGCCATCTAGTTTGTTCAATGCTTTCAGCACTACATCCTTTTTCACACGACTACGGTGATTTACGAATACAACCCCATGACCTACATCCTACTACTGCCGAATCTAAGAAGTCACTCATTTTCACCAAATTGATTTGTACCCTTCCTTCTAAGTCTCTCCCTGCTGCTGCAGATGAATAGCTCCTAGATGCGACTCTCTTCCTGACTAGCACCCTTGATCCATGGTATGGTGATATCATCATGTATCTCCAAACATGCACATTCTAGTCTACATTGACTAAGGATGATCATTGCAGGATTCGACGTCACTCCCAACCCTACCATATTATTGGTGATACTTTATACATGTCAATGTCAATTTAGTTCTTCATTGATGCCTTACGATCGAGGAAGATAAAATATTTCTCAATGATTGCCACTCCAGGGCATGTGGTGGTCATATGTCTGGCTACGCTATCGCTCAAAAAATCCTTCACGCTGGTTATTTCTGGCCGTCCATTTTTAAGGACTACATCCTTGTTGTTCGCAAGTGCCATGAATGCAAAATTTACCAACATAAGGTGCATGCCCCACCTGGTCACCTACACCCCATCATTACCGTTGGTCCTTTTGCCAAATGGGGCATCGATTATATGACATGTAACCCTCGTTCGATCGGGGGGCATGACTATATTATCGTCGCTATGGATTCTTTCACCAAATGGGTCGAAGCGATGCCTACATACTTTGTAGATGATAAAACGGTAGCTCAACTACTTTTCAACCATGTTATTAACAAGTTCGGCATACCTCAAACCATTGTCACAGATGATGGCTCCCATTTTAGATATTACATGGTGGCTGAGCTAACATCCGTATTGGACTTGCACCATGATGGCTCGATCCCATATTAACCTCAGGCCAATGGCAAAGTTGAAGCTGTGAACAAGGTTTTGGTTACAATGCTTCAGTGTACTATTGGGATGCACAAGTCAAATTGGCATCTCATGCTCTTTTTAGCTCTCTGGGCTTAACAAACTTCGACCAAAGATGCAAGTGGTTTAACATCATTCCAGCTAGTCTATGGTCTGCAAGCAACATTGCTGATCAAATGTGAGATTCCTTCACTCAAGTTAGTTGTTGAACTTCTTCGCGAGATATCACCTCAGGAAGAACACCTCTTATATCTAGAACGACTAGATGAGACTCGTCGTCTCGTTGCCTTGGTAATTGAAGTGTTAGCCTCACTCTCATAATAAAACAATTATAAATCCAAATATCATAATTAAATATATCAAATATTGAGAATTAGGAGTTATTTCCTCAAACTACGGAGTTTACTTAGGATGAGAGATTCTCTCCAACTAGTTCTCCTAGATTAGTGTTTTTGTTGAGAAGATAGACGTACTATCTTGAGACCAACTTCCTCATGTATTTACTTGTACTATTATCATTCGTCGTACAATTGGATTGATTAATAATGAGAATGTGAGGAATCTTGTAAGGCTAAGGCCTTTTCTGCCATGTCTGATTTTTGTATATTTTTGCTATTTATTTTATGAGTGTGAGTGTGAATTATTTGTTTATTAGTTTTTTGTTGAAAATAATACTGAGGGGGGGGTGAATCAGTATTATCAAGCAAATATCCCTTTTTCAAAAACAGACTGTATACACTACTTCAATTAGTTAAACCCGCGTATATACGCAATTATGCAGAAGGAAACCTGCGTATACAAAGCAAACTTTTAATTTACTTTATCTTTCTGATGATGATTGTTAATCTGTGATGCAAAATCAAATAACCAGTAACCAGAGAAAGTAAAACAGAGCAGAAAGAAAATCATACACAAGAACACAAGATATAAGGTGGAAACCCAATGTGGGTGAAAACCACCTGCTGCAATTCGTCTCTATCTTTCTTTAATTAGAAACTTCTTTTACAATGTACTGGTGCAGTCCTTTACTAGTACGTAGGCTGCAACCTACAGAGAGATACAACTCTCTCTCGTCTCCAGCTTCTCCTGGAAGGGAGCTACAACCCCCTTTAGCTCTTGTACTAGCCAATATAATAGTACATAGGTGTTGGCTTAACGAAGGCTACAACCTTCCCTTTCTTCCAGGGACCACGTTTCATAAATTTTCAGACTGGATCCATGAACATCAATCAATCATCCAGAATTTTTCCATCAACCAATCTCCTTTTCACCAGTTAGATCTGAATCAAGTAGATACTTCTCTGACAGCTGTACCCAAAACACAGTACCAGAAACCTCACACCAGAAAACAGAACCTAGAATACAACAACAATATACAGAAGCAACTAGATCACAATTTAGAGTATATACGCTATTTCAACAACCTGAAACTAGCATGCATACGCTTCTGCGTATGGAACAACCTGCCTATATGCTTCTTTACTTCACAGAACTTGCGTGTATACGCACCTTCACTTCATTGAACTTGCGTACATATCTATAAAGGATATATCATTCAAGCTTAAAGATTATGACCCATCAATAGAACTTATCCTTCTTTTTGCGCTAAGGTTCCTCCTTCATTCAGATCCAAATCTGCATCATAACCCAATTACCAATATACCAGACCTAGCACTTTATCAGATCTTCAATAATAATTCAGATGATCATTTGTCACACAGATCTCCTTCCTCCTTTATAGCCTTAGGCCTTCCCCAATACCATGGTCCAAAACCATAACATTTCAATACCATGAACCCAAAACTATGGATCGACACAATTGACGAGACGCCATGGTCCAAAACATAGGTTCAAGTTCCAAGATCTAACTGCCATGGACCAAAAGAATGATCACCAATATATACGCGCTTTTGTAAAGTATAACCCGCGTGTATACGCATCTTTGTCTAGATGAACCTGCGTATATGACTTTTTCTACTTTCTAAGTGCCTGAACTGAGATCTGTTACCAGAGAGGGTTGCCATCAAGGACAACACCTGTGCCATAGCTCCAAACCTGTGCCATAATGCCAACAATTATGTCAAAGAACCATAGAATCCATTGCAACATCCTGATTTTGAGTTGAATTTGGGAAATATTTCTCGAACAGTTCCTATTGACATTTCAGTGAAACATAGAATTATTGAAAACATTCATATAGGTGCTTCCTGTACGGATGAGGAAATCCAAACTTATAAAGCCCTATTTCAAGAATTTTGCGACGTGTTTTCCTGGTCATATGAATAAATTCCAGGAATCGATCCATCAATTATTGTCCATGAAATTAAAACTTACCTATATGCTAAACCTGTCTGGCAATGTTTGCGTCAGATACATCCAAGAAAAGATGCTGCTATTAAAGCTAAAGTTGAGAAATTACTTCAAGCAGGTTCCATTTATCCAATTCCTTTAACGGATTGGGTATGGAATGTTGTTCCTATTAACAAAAAGCAAGGAACGATAAGAATATGTATTGATTATAAGGATATTAATCGAGCTTGTACTAAGGAAAATTATCCAACCCCATATATCGATCAAATTATTGATGATTGTGCCGACAGTGAAATGTTATCCTTTATGGATGGTTTTTATGGTTACAATCAAATTAACATACTCCCTGCTGATCAACCTAAAACAGCTTTCATTTGTCCATGGGGGACATTTGCTTATTGCAAGTTACCTTTTAGATTGAAGAATGCCGGAGCAACTTTTCAAAGGGCTATATCTTATGCATTTCATGACATCAAGCACATTGTGCAGCCTTATCTCGATGATTTACCCACTCATTCATTACGTAGAGCCGATCATCTCACTCATTTACGAGCCATCTTTATGAGATTTAGGCATTATCGAATTAGACTGAATCCACACAAATGTGTTTTCTGTATAGAAACAGGTCATTTACTGAGATTTGTTGTCTCAAAAGCCCGCATTCATGTCGATCCCTCGAAGGTTAAAGCTATTGTCAAATTACCTCCACCTTTGACTCTTCGCCAACTCCAAAGTTTGCAAGGGAAAGAAAACTTTTTACGTCGTTTCATTCCTAACTACGCCGAGATAAAAAAGGTTTTTACCATGTTGTTGAAATAGAATACTCCGTTCTTTTGGGATGAGATAGCTAACAAATCTTTTGATGCACTTAAACACGCGTTGACCCATGCACCATTATTGCATCCTCCCAACTACAACTAGGACTACTTTTTGTACCTCGCCGCTTCTCATTCCACCATTGGGATGGTTTTAGTTCAGGAATATGAATTCAAAAATGAACATGTGATTTACTATCTTAGTCGAACTCTGAATCCGACTGATCTTAAATATTCACATGTGGAGAAATTGGCCTTGGCAGCTGTTCAAGTTGTCCAAAGATTTCGTCACTACATCTTATTACACAAAACCATGGTAATTCTGACTGTAACCCTATGATGTATATTTTGACCAAACAAATGCTAGGGGGAAATTATTCCAAATGGATAGTTATCCTGCAGGAATTTGACTTGGAATTTGAAAAATCCAAGGCAAAGAAATCTTCGGCTTTTGCAGAATTGATGTGTGATTCCCGCATACTGATACTAAAACTGTAGTGGAAGAACCCATTGCGGATGAATCTTTCTTTCTTATCAGTACTTTTGATCCATGGTATGGAGATATAATTTTCTATCTCCAAACCCAATCTTTTTGGCCTAAAATCTCATGATCTCAGCGAAGGAAAATATGTTTCCAACCCGAACAATACAATATTATTGGAGACACACTCTATCATCGTGGGGCAGATTCTATTTTCCAACATTGTATAACTCATGAAGAAGATGAAAAGGTTATAAATGACTATCACTCTGGAGCATGTGGCGGTCATATGTCTGGGTATGCCACAGCCCAAAAGATATTGCACGCTGGTTATTTCTGGCCATCCTTATTTAAAGATTGTATCAATGCAGTCCAGAAATGCCACAATTGCCAAATTTTTTATTGTAAGATGCGTGCTCCACCTGCTCCTCTCCACCCTATAATTGTCGTCGGTCCTTTTGCAAAGTGGGGTATCGACTTTATTGCATGTAACCCTCACTCGACCGGGGGGCATGCGTATATCATCCTTGCGGTAGATTATTTTACCAAGTGAGCCAAGGCGATGCCTACATTTTCAGCAGATGGCAAAACTACTGCAATTTTCATTTTCAATCATATAATTGATATATTCAGTGTTCCTCAAGCTATTATTACTGATCATGGAAGTCATTTTCGAAACATCATGATGACTGAACTAACAGATCAACTTGGCATGTGTCACGATAGTTCTACTCCATATTACCCATAGGCTAATGGTTTGGTTGAAGCAATCAATAAAGTTCTAGTCACTATGATCCAACGAATCATTGGTATTCATCGGTTGAATTGGCATAACATTTTATTTTCAACGCTTTGGGCATACCAAACCTTAGTCAAAACATAAACTCGTTTCACTCCTTTTCAACTAGTTTACGGGTTGGAAGCAGTGTTACCCATTGAATGCAAAATTCCATCATTGCAAATAGCCATAGAATTACTCCCAGCCACTTTTGAAGAGGAGAAACATTTTTTGTACTTAGCTCAGCTATATGAGAATCAACGTGATACTACATTAGCAATCGAGACTCATGCAAAATGAATAAAAGCTTAGTACGACTGAAATGTTACACCTCGTAATTTTTCGGAAGGAGACCTAGTTTTACTATACGATCAAGCAAACGATAAGCTAGGGGTTGGAAAATTTGTACCCATGTGGCATGGTCCTTTTGTTGTGTGAAAGTTGGCAAAAGGGGCCTATGAATTAGTAGATTTTGATGGTGTCTCTTTAGGTAGACCCAGAAATGGGCTTTATCTGAAAAGATATTATGCCTAGAGTTTGGTGTGGAGATTTTTGTTAGAATAGTTTCTTTCTAGTTGGTGTGTTTTAAATTAAAAAGTGTGCCTAGTTTAGAGAGTGTTTTTATCATTATTCCTGCTATCTTGATTTTACTCTTGATATTGCAGATGTCGACGTCTCTTCAAACATACATTGGTTTCACTGATGGTGCTTGTCATAGTACACAGAACATTTCTTTCGTAGCTTGAGTTATCTATTCACCCTCTGACGAGTTAGTATCTATGCATAGGGTAAGCCTCGGTCAAACAACAAATAACATTGCAGAGTATAGTGTAGTGATTGAGTTATTATATGAATCCATCTCATTTGGGATTCGGAGTTTGATTGTCATGTTAGGTTCTGAACTCGTTGTATTACAGCTTAACAGGGTTTATTCCATTAGAAATCTAGTGTTATTAAGTTTATTTTTGAGAGTTAATATTAAAATGTCATATGGGTCTACAAAGGCGATCATCCTATCCCTGATGATAATCACGATAAGAAACCACTGCTCGGGCCACCCTACAAAGGAACCTCCTAAAAGGTCCTGGGGCCCCAATCACATAGTGTTGTAACCTAAGTGGAATATCATCTATACTAGTCCCTAGAATATCTACTATCAAACGCTCAAGATGATGCTCCAATTCGGTCAGGGTCTCTGCTGATTGGTCCTGTGGGGTCGGTGCTGCTATAGCAGGATGTCTTCTCTCATAAGGTTGGAGAGTAGCTGGTTATCGCGGACCCACATCTGCATTTAAAACTTTTTACTGTCAGTTTTGGATGATTTTAAAAACAAAAAAAATTAGTCAAAAATTTAGAAAATGTTGAAAATAATTTTACCTGAATCATCCCATTGCTCTCCTGGTGGAAGAGCCATGTCTGGATCACCACGATAATCCATCCCAGCATATGGAAAGTCTTGAATCACGAAAAGTTGGTTCCCCAACCAACGAAAATACTCAGGTGGAAATCGGACAACCTCTGTACCCTCCTCAGGATGACGAGCCATCACTGCAATGCAGCACATAATCCTAGGCTCTCGGGGAAGTCTAGCCTCAATGGAAAGCTGTTGTGGGACCAACATAGGGACCCTATCTAGGCCAAAGCTCACAACCAAGAAACCATATCCAAAGTTTTTTAGTTGCTTGATTTTTACTCTAGTCAGTTGGCCTTTTACATTCGCCAACACAACCGCGCACTAGTTCAAGATGGTGCCTCGGTAATAGTCTACTACCATTCGCATTTGAGATCTAGTAGCTACATGAAATGTTGTGCTCTCGCATAGTTTGGTGACAATAAATGCAATCACTTTAAGTTCAGGACGGGAGATAGTCTTGATATCTATCCGTTTGTCCTCAGTTTCGTCATTACAAAACTCTAGTCGGAGACTAGCGACAGAATGGCCACTTGGCCTAGTCCCGAATAGAGATAATTGTTCACCTCTCTTGGGCAAACCAGTCAAGAAATAAATGTCCTCTAGCTCGATTTCGAGCCGGTGACCACCAATTATGAAACACTGGTCCTGTGTGCTCCACCTATCTACCAGCCATTGCAGAAAATCTACCTGAGCCCTCATGTCGGGTATGGCCCAGAATTTAAATAGTCTGCATGTTTTTAATGCCCGTATTGTAGGTGGATGAATTAATGCGGCTAGATCCACATATTCATGCTCCTGTTCCTGCCAAATGAGTTGTTTGTATATCCTACATTGTAAAAAAGGCAGATTAGAATACTTTAGTTCAAAATTTTTGGGCAAAATTGGAAAAAATTGACATTTTAAAACTTATTTCACGGGGTCCGCTTCTGCTAGTTAGGGATAGTGCGTAGGTCCGCACTTGTCCTTAAGAGCAGGTGCGGTACCTCGACTTTTTCCTTTGTACAAAAAAGCCAAGGTCCGCAGGGGCCGCATGTTACACCTATAGACCCCCTGCGAGTGGTTTTTAAACAAAATTTTCCTTTAAAAATCAATTTTTAAAGCCCTAAAATGAAAATTAAATGGTTGAAATGCAAGATAGGGATGATGTGGATTACCTGGAGCTGGCGGTTTTCGATTCTAACGGTCGAATTTTCTGCAATCTTCACAGGAATTTTCTTACCAAAAACTCTTACTTTTCACTCTGAAGTCAAACGGTAAAAATGAATTTACAAAACCCTTTATAAGCTTTTTTGAATAAATGAATTTTTAATTTGTTTATTTTTCACTTTAAAAAGGTAACTTTTGATGCATTTTTATTTTTTTAAACAGGTATGAGTAATGTTTTGAGTTTTTGTGCAAAATATTGGATTTTTAGGAAGAATTTATCATTTTCAACAAAGAGCATACTTTTTCACTTTTTCGGATTCTTCCAAAATTTACGAAAAAGAGAAACATAGGAGTCCTCTTTAAGCTCTTTTCTGACTCGTAAAATATGAAAAGATTGTCAAGTTTTTCTTTTTAAACTCGTTAAAATGGAATTAAAAGGACTGTCCACTTACAACTCTTTTCTGACCGTATAAACATGAAAAGATTGCCATACTTTTGTTGTTTCAAGTTCGATATTGGTTATAAAATGACATGTTTTCAATCGCTTTTTTACTTTTTCATATTGGAGCCACTAATTATGAAAAGTACTCCTTGATCGTAATGGTCAAGCGGTTCTTTCAAGTATCATTTTATACTTTTTCGGGCTTAGGGGACACAATTTTACGAAAAAGGACAACCATGGAGTTTTCTTAATTTTTTCTTCTGACTCCCTAAAATTGAAAAACATCGAGTTTTTCCTATACTGGACTCGTTAAAATTCAATAGTAAAGGACCTGTTCAATTTTAAACAGGAATGGACCACTCCTTCTTAGGGTTTGAATTTTAAACTAAGTTGGACTCATCTGAAGGATGAGCTTATAATCAAGCAAATGTTATCCTCCTCAAGCTTGTCAAAAATAAAGAGGTACTTTCCAGAAATGGTGGGGGAAAAGAGAAAAAAAGGAACCTGTTTGTTATACTTTGTGTTTAGAAAAGCAGTTAACCACTCTTGAACACGACCCTTTTTGTTCACCTGGGTTGGGAAATCCTTTTCCTAACAATTAATCAAACCATATTGAAAGTCTTCAGCCGGTTTCTGGGTATTAGCTTTGGGTCAAGTGTAACCAAATCATCTGCAGTGTCGTTATGTGTTCAAGAGGTTTGTTCAAATGAACCATTCATTTGCAAAATATCTGTCATCCATCTTGACCATCCCTGAGTTAGTCCTTGCCAAATATATTTCTTCAAAACTTGATCTATGATTTCGTGTTGTGGGCTTGCCTACGACGAATCGCTTTCTATCGACTCCAACTCATTATCTATAAAGATGATCTATAAATCATCAGTACCTTGGAATCTGCATGCCCTAATGGCAAGTTTCTCGCCTTTGATGACAGGTTGCATCATTGACCTTCGATCAAAGGATTCCGTGACGTGTTTGACATCGACTCATTTATTCACATTTCATGGATTGGAACATGGCTACCACAAACTAGCGTTGGAATTAAGGTAGGGTCGAAAACACCTCTTTAGTTTTTATTAATGAATCGCAATATTTTTAGAGAAAGGTAGATTTGCTTATCCTGCTTGTTGCTAGATATTTTTTGATACTAGGGAGATCGGCCTTGTCCGCAAGATCGATTTATCCAGCCAACAAAAGCCCCTACCTCAAATTGGTAATATATATGGTAGCTTTAAATACTCCGGCATTTGAGTTGGGTACGTTGCATTCATTTATAATTTTAATCGCTATTTAACAACGAACTAAAAAACTCACTGGACCCGACTTAATTTTTGCACCGCACTTAAGTTTTATTGTTGCTCCACATCCACATGGGTGTAACATTAAGTGTTCGGTCCTTTTCAATATGTGTCCCTACTACCTCTCCACCAAGTATTTTGATAACATAATTAGGGTGGGGTCATCTAACCGGATACTCATCGAATATTTTTGGTGAAATTTGTACATTTAATTTCTTCTCTCTTTAGCTTACAAATATAAATTTTAATTTTATATTTGTGGTAGTTTATTTTTTATAGAGTTGTTTATGGAGGTGGAGGAATTGTTGTATGACCAAAAGTGGTCACAATTCACACAATAAAAATTCAAAAAATCTTGCAGTAGCAGTGTTTGAATAATGTTTTTGATGGTGGGAATGGATTCAACACCATTAAAAACCCCTAGGGCATCCAAAATATTGAATTTTGATAGCTATAACTTAGATTTAGAAAAATTCATGTCGATTTTATCAAAATATGGCCAGAAATTCCATGATTTTCAAGGCAAAAAAGCAGTCTGGTTACACTACAACACTTTTTATAAGTATTATAGTTTTTTTTGGATATATTTTTGTAGAATTTGTTAGAATTACAAATTTTAGTTATGATTTGTCACAATTCTAGTATCCCAAAGATTTTTTAGGTTGTTGAATCCCTATACATAATCAAAATGCATTTTAAATAACAAAAAAAATCACACATTGACCCAAAATTGTTTTACCTGATTCGTCCTAAAAACCTCAAAACATATAACTAGGGCAACCATATAAATTAAATTAAATGATTTTTAAACTCCTATAAGAATCAATCTATAATAAGTATCCAAACACTTCATGATACATCTCAAAGCTCTAAAATAAAATTAAAAAATCATAAGAAACTAAATTATAACTTTATTTAAAATTATTATTATTATTACTATTATTTTAATAGAAATGAGTACCCTTTGTATTAAATCTGCTCCTAATCACGACAAATACCAAGGAGAATTACATTGTTATGTTGCTCAACGACATTTGGGATGTCGAACTATATGTAATTATTCTCACCTAGATTACATCAAAAAACCTATATCCTATTAGTACTCTTATTTGCCTAGTGGTGTATATGCGGAAAAATTGGAACTAAAACAATAGACATTTGAAACCAAACATTACAGACTTGATTAATTAGAAGGATCTGTTGGATGATTGAGGTCAATATCCCGGGGAGGTTCCGATGTTGAGTTATCCTATTGAGTACCCTGTAACTTGAGGTCTAAAATGATGTTGTGAAGTGCATCGACCTCATCCTCTAATCGTGAAATTATTTTTACAGAGCCATAATGATTTCAAAGGTGTTGCATTCAGAGGTTGGGTGTTGGAGAAGCCTAACATGCAGTTCATGGAGTTATGAATTGATGGTTGCATGCTCTTTTTTGCAATGGTCATAGATAGAGGAGTTTGATGAGTCGGAAGTCAAAGAGCTTGAATCCATGAGAAGGGGAGACTGATGTCGTAGCCAAGAGGGGAATAATATATCAATTGGGTCAAAAATAGAGGAAGACCAGGGGTGGTCAACAATTCACCTAGTAATTAAAATATTTTGACATAGCATCCAAATATCACAAATGGAGATTGCATGACAAAATATAAAGATAAATCCTATAGTAGAGGGGCAAACCACTTTTAATTGTGACACCCCGATGCTAGCAGAGCTAAGGGCTGAATCAACAAAATTACCAACACTATTCCAGATTCTCATAGAGTTGAGAGAAAATATAATAGGGTTGCTTACCTCATACCCTAAGAGGGCAAGGTGCCAATTACCCAACTACAATGATGCTTAATCCACAATTTGAGCTCATACCGAAAGAAAGCTCGAAGAGCAAACTGAAGCTCATCACTGAGCTTCCAAGTGCATGAATGCTTGGACACCACTCTTTCTACCAGAGATTCCCATTACCAATACCACAGAGAATTACAGATCTAGAACCCACTCCACTTGTAAGGAGTGAATTCGATTATGTTCCCTTCCCCTAATTTATTTTCATTACAACCTGAGAAACACGCCCAAAATTTCAGGGGCATTAATTGCAGCATGCTTGCATGAGGCCAACATCCATACAATGCCGCGATGGGCTAGCATGGAGTGGAAAATGTAATCATTATTGAACAAGTAGGGGGGTTAATACTATGTGTCTAGATATCATACACAGTAAAGGGATAGGGGAGAGGACTCATGTTAGGAATGGGTCATGGAAAATCATCGAAGGGAGGAATAAGACTAGGGAGAGTAAGGGAGTCAATCATGGGCACCATTAGGGAATACGAACATATCCACTAATATTATTTATTTCATTTTTTCCTTCGCCCAAATGACATGCCTTATTCGCTTGGAGATCCGATTTAGAATTGAGATTTTTTAGGAAGTGAAAGAAGGAAGAGTGGGGGAAAAATAGAAGGATACCTTTGATTTGATGAAACAATAGACTTAACGCATTATCTTTTGGAGAAGTGCCACTTTTCATGTATCAAATAATAAGATAAGAGTCACCTAGGATGATAATGTCTTGGACACCCTAGTTGTGAGCTAGTGTTATCCCCAACAGATGTCCATACATTTCTACCTGCTTGTTGGATTTCTAATCAAGTCCCAACAAAAATTTCTCCACAATCATTCTTTTGGGATTTACTAATATCCATCCCCATCTTACCACCCTTGGATTTCACTTTGAGGCACCATAAAATTAAAAGATCTAGGCCTAAGCTTTTTGCCTCCACTCGATAAAATCTCGAGCAGAAAGATGCAACAACCATTCAAGATTAGACTTGCATTGATTAGAAGGTAGAGAACTGAGAGGATGGGGTTGAGAGACCTAGGGAGACAACCATTGTTGTTCTAAGATATCCAAGGAAGGATCCAGGGAAGGGGGGATTATGCTCAAAACAAAAGGAGAGGGATTTGAGTGTCGTGGATCTTGCATGGACTAAAACAGATTTGAAGATGGCACTATTCTTGGAAAGCCATATTTTCCAACGAAGGTATTTGGGGAGAGAATTCTAGATCACTTTGAGGTTGGTTTTGGTCTAAAGGGAGGCCAATTAGGATTTATGCCAAGCCGAGAAGAGGTTTTGAATATCTAGAGGCCATAGGATTTTAGGAAATAGAGGGCCCATATCTAGGGTCCAAACAACTAAAGCATACGAGCATGAAAGAAAAATATGAGGGATTGAATCCTTTGAATTCTCACAAAGGGGGCATCTTGAGGGTCCAACAATGCCACGTTTCCGGAGATTTTCAATAGTTAAAATTTTCTTATGCAATGAAAGCCAACATAAATGTTTACCTTCGGAATTGCAATGGCTCTCCAAAGCTTGTTCCATATTGAGGATTTCACCGTAATATGGGATTGAAAAAGGAGATAATTATAGCCCTCTTTAACTGAGTAGGAGGAGGACCTCCAGTTGAGTTTTTCAATTGTTGATTGATTGAGCAATGCAAAACCAACAAGCTTACTCTTCAAAATTTCTCCAGCAAGTTTCAAAATGTTAGGGACATATTCTAGCTTCTAATCCTTCCAAAGATCTATTACGTACCAACTCGAAAATTTATTGAAGGTGTCTATGCCTACTTGGCTAAAGTTCTCGTAAAAGGGCCGAATGGCTTCCTCCTAGCACAATGGTAGACAATCCAAGATCGATTCTTCCCAAAGCCTGATGTTGTTCCCATTGGTCGAAATCTAGTTGAGGTGATCAATGATGAAAGAGGAAGAAGAGGAAATTAGTTTCTAAAATGGGGATCCTTAATTTGTCACTCTATCCAAAGAATGAATATTATTTGTTTGCATATACTTGCCTTGCAGAACTTGCACCCACCACAAGTCTAGCTAAGTTTTTAACTTCCAGAATAACTTTGCACCCATTGCAATATTTACCAAAGGGGGGTCCCATATTCCTAACCCACCATGTAGTTTCGGTGCTCTGATAGTGTGCCAATTCACAAGATGAAAATTTTTGGATTTTGATTTACCTCCTTTCCTTAGGAACTTCCTAAGATAAACTCCTATTTGATGCAACACATATTTGGGCACGAAAATAGCAGAGAATTGAAAAATGGGGATGGCGGAGAGTACACTCTTTACCAAGATTGTTTTTCCAGCCACATTAAGGCATTAAGCCCCCCATTTCTCCAATTTAATTTTATCTTCTCCAAAATATTATGCCATGTTTTGGGAGACATTTTGCGGAGATAAATTAGGATTCCCATGTATTTAAATTCCTTCAAGTCTCCTACTACTTTGTATCCCAAAACATCTCCAATTTTCTTCTCCTTGTGGGCTGGAGAATTCTATGTGAAGATTTGACTTTTTATAACATTTGTTAGTTCTTTAGAGGCAAAGAGAAACATATCCAAAGTTGATTTATAGTATTTTTCTATTAATACGGAAGCCCAGCACCCATCAGAATAGTATCATCCACAAATAGGCCATGATCGATACTCCTTGTCCCAGTTGTGAATTTGATGCTAGGGAGGTTTGAAGATGTTCTTCCAAATTTTATATGTCGACATAGAAAATATTCCACTATGATATATAAGAATGGGAAAGTGGGAAACCTTGCCTCAAGCATTGAGAAGCTTTGAAATTTTTTTCCACTCTTCCATTCACTAATGGAGCAATCCAGGGTGAGTCAATGCACAACACCACCCATATTTTTCATTACTTTGAAGAAAAAATTGTGGTGTACTCAGTCAAATGCATTAGCCATCTCTTGTTTTATGATCATGCTTTGATCCCCTCTTCTCCAACTAGAGTCCACTACTTCTTGGATCAAGATTATGTTGTCAAAGATCTGCCTGCCAGTGAAAAATACCTCTTCATTCATCGAGATAAGATGGGGGAGGATTTTCTTTAGATGAGAAGCAAGAATTTTTTAGATGATTTTATAAGAGACATTGCAAATAGAAATTGGGTGGAAACGAGAGAAAGAAGAGGGATTCAACTATTTGGGCATTAAATCCAAGAAAGAGGAGTTAATGTCATCACCAATGTAAAGGCACTTTAGAGAGTATCCATCATTTTGCATAAGTCTTTACCAATCACCTCCCAAAATTGTTTTAGTAAAAGTTGGCAGTGAAACCATCAGGCCCTAGGGCCTTATCTAGATGGAGGGAGAACACTACATTCTTGATTTCTTCGACTGAGGGCGCTACTATAATTTGGGAGTTCATATCCTCAATGATTATAGTGGGTACATGCTCAAGCATGTAATATTCAACAACAAGATCTCCAGGGTAGTTGTCTTGATACAAATTACTATAGTGTGATGTGGTAGCATCCTTAATGGCTTGGAAGTCTGTGACTCTCTACCCCTGAAATTGTATTTCAGATATATTATTATTTTTCTCCCTAAATTTTTCTTGCTTATGAAGGAATTTGGTGTTTCGGTCTCCTGCCTAGAGCTAAACACTTCGTGACTTGAGTCTAGGTTACTTTTTAAGAATTTAAATATTTTCCTATATATAGTATTGTAGTCGACTATTCTAGTTTGAAAATTCATACATATAGAATGTAGGCAAATATTAAATAAAAACATGTAATTACTATTAAAATTAGTAGTTTTTTGGCGAATATCATCCATTTAATCATATATATGTAAAAAGTAGGAAAATTTTTAACCAAATTAGTGAATAAATTTTTCAGAAAATGTCCACAAAATAGCCCTTGCGAAATTTCACCCCAAATATCTTCCCTACTTCAGTTGCTAATATTCTTCCTCTTTCCTTAGAAGTGAATGATAGGACTTAAATGTTTCAAGTTCTTTTTGCATGTCGTCTCGAGTGACCAGTTCTGTTTTGAGTTTCTCTTGAATAATGACCACTTGCTGCTCCAATTCCACTACTGAGTGCTGAAGTTTAGTCTTCCCTTGCTTTAGCCATTTTTTAATACAATGCTTTAACCATTTGATCTTTTTTCCCCACACTAGATTAGGCTTCCATCCACCCACTCCGCCCATGATGACTCAACAATGTCACTGAATCCAGGGGAGAGATTCTAAAGAGGGGAAAGTGGAAGGGGATGGAACCATAATTCAAAAGAGTTGAGAGGGTTAGGCAAATGGGGTGGTGGTTAGATCCGTTCGAGGGTAGAATGTAGGAATGGAGAGATAAGTTCATAGAGAGGAAATTATCAGAAGATAAGTGGTCCAATCAAGCGGCTATGTGATGGCTCAACTATAGGTCCTCTAACTACTACTACACTCATTCAAATAAATTTTGCTAATTTTCATAACAAGGAAAAATTTAGGATTATAAAACAACATCATCATGAACATAAATTAATTTAATCCACAACATATATAACTTGTAACAATTTATCTACAACATGTATAACTTGTAATAATTTACGTAACTAAAATAAATCACTGATAATACCTGTTCCAATAGCTTAGTTGAGGTTCTCCTGAGCTCCATGCTCCTCTTGACTACCTGACTGGATTACCCTCCCAGCCAACTAGGAAGCAATTCCTAGGCCAGAGAACCTCCACAAATTCCTTAGCCCTCAAAGCCCAAGTCCAACCAGATGTAGTGTGTCCAAGTTTCACAAACACTCTCCAACATTCCTCCCCCAAACATAAGCCTCCAAAACAAAGTCAAACCAAGGATCCCCCTCTGCTCCCATCATCCTTCCCCTTTTATGCCTCTTTCTCCCATCCACCTCAACCACCTATCATTAATGTCATAACTGCCCCTTCATCCTTACATTTGACTTTTCTTATCATATCTTCTCCCAAGTAAATTTGAGAGGACATTTTGGGGATATGGCTATTTAAGTTGGAATAATGTAAGGAGACCATATCCTATCCAAGATTAAAATTGAGAAGACAAGTTGGGAATTGAATAATAACAATAATAAATTTTATATCAGTAAATAAAAATTACAGTTTCTCAAATGAAGGTATTTACCAATATTTCTTGATAATTATAAGTCAATATTTTCAGGTAATTTAAAAACTAATAAAATTTGCATGATAAGATTAAGTGGGGCATTACAGACACCCCTCCTTCAGAAAACTTCGTCTTGAAGTTAGAGTGAAAAAGATACAAGGAGTTTGAAGCAGTTCGATAATAAGGCATAACAAAATAGAGAGAGAGTTATAGTAGTAACATTTGATAAGTCACAAAATGACATCATGTCCCATCAAGAGTCTCCAACTAATGTATATCCTCCTATCCTTCCTAACCTACTTCTGTTCCCACCTTATCCATCCTCTGCTGCTATATACTGTGGCATCAGCTATACCAATCTAACCACTGATAAGACCAATATGGCAGAAGCGTCGACTATATTGACCTAATTTCCCAAGCAGGCAACTGGAAATCATCATCACACGTCTAGGGGAGCGTGTCCATCACTTCCCTCCAACGATTCAAGGTTTGGAGGTTACATGGTGGGAAATACCCCCACCCCTCCTTACAACTAGGGTCAACACCAACTGGCAATCATCATCACACATCTAGGGGAGCGTGTCCATCACTGCCCTCCCATGATTCTAGGTTTGGAGGTTACACGGTGGGAAATACCTCCACCCCTCCTTACAACTATGTTCAACACCCTAATATGGACCACACTACAACACTGGTTGGATATTTTTCATCGAAAATCCAGTCAGGTAGTCTTGCCACCTGTCATTTACATTTACCCATGTCATAAGAGTGCATATCAAGTAGATACCAAATGTAATAGAACAATGTACGTCATACCTTTCCTCATTGGATGTCTCAACCTTCCCCATGGGAGAGTAGATCTTGGTTATCATATAGTTCTTTCCAATCTACGGGTTAGTTCTCATCCATGCATATATATAACAAAAAAATAGATATAGATACGTGATCTTAAACATCATATTATTAAGTCTAGCATCCACATATCAATTTTGTAGTTCATACTGGAAATAAATCTTACATTGGATAAATCATAATTTCACTAAGGCATTCATTAGATAAGTCATATCCACTTAAGCCATACATGAAACAACAATAACTCTGATAATTCATGCACTAGATAAATCATAACCAAGTAAGTCATACATTAGGTCATACATCAAACATTTCCATCATCAATACCTAATCCATCTAATGATTTATATAAGTAGTTTCACTTGTCCAACTAAATGCATCAATATTACATAGCGTTCATAAATAAATAACATGGAACTGTAAAATAGAGCCTTAGAATAGGTAGCTATCTAAGTCAAAATGGACATCATAAATGGTCAAAAGTGAGGGGTAATTGCGACATATAGTCTTTGCATCCTTTCGTGGACTCAATGGTGTCCTACATGGCCTCCCATATAGAGCTTGATAAGGAGGCATCCTAATTGAATTGTGGTTATTGTTATCATAGGAAAACTCTACCAATGGTAGGTACCTTTCCCACCAAGTCTAATTATCCATGTCATACATTATAGGCATATATTCTATAGCCTGATTTACTCTTTAGTCTTTCCATCTATCTATAGACGATATGCAGTGCTAAGGTTTAACTAAGTCCCCAACACTAATTGAAAACTTGTCCAAAATGTATATGTAAAGTGAGAGTCCCTATCAAAATGATGTTTGTGGGTGACCCGTGTAGCTAGATAACTTCACCTATAAATACTCAAGTCAAAATGGGAGTAGTCTCTTGGACAAGATAGTTAGCCACCTAGAGATACCAAATACATGGCCAAAATAGAGTATGTTAAGTTGTTTCCCCAAGAAGAGAGCAACTCATCCTTCAAGAGTAATCCAAAAAAATATTTGCAAATAATGGTCATGACCACCTTTGCAAGTGGAGTGAATTCAAAGAATATGCCAAGGTAATTAGAGTCTTGTAGACAAACAACGTAACTCATCCAAATGGAAATAGTATAAAGATGTTAGGGAATTATCTCCCATGATCAACCAAATTGGCCATAAATAGTAATCCCATAGAAACATGTGCCACAATTGTCCATAAAGCTTTTATAACCTCCTCAAAGTAGTGGGGCGTCCTCAATCTATGTGCCAAAGTGGTTAAACACACAAGTACCAATACCTCTCCCCAAGGAATATGATAAATAGTTCACCATAAGAGATTGTGTAATGAAGCTAGGAAATTCTCCAATATAGTAATAAAGGATCTTCCCAAAACAAGATAAACTATATGATACAGTGTGAAAATAACAACCAAAAGAAACTATATGATACAATGTGAAAATAACATATCAAGTCACCAAAACCATGGGTGTCAATGTAGAAGACTCCCCAAGCAAGGTCTGAATGACTCCAAATGCATGAGAAGATGCCAAATAAGGGGAGTGATTTCCTCTATCAAAAAATAACTACTCACCACATGCCATATCATAGCCAAACTATAAATATCCATTGGCATTCTTCTAACAACCACAACCACTTTTCCATGTCATCAAGACATCCACCAAAAGGGACATCAATTATGCAACAAGGGGTGGGTGTACTACTTCAAGGTGCACCAATCAAAATCATGAAACAATAATCCAATTGAAACCCTATGAACACATGCAAACATGCCCAACAACTGATTCACTATGTCAAGGAGCAATAATTAACCCACAATATTTAAGGAAACTCTTAGTTAACGGATATCCCTCATCATAAATGTGCTAAGGGTAAATCAAATGTTTGAGAAATGTTATGCAAGGCCCTCAATCACATTTCAAACACCATATGTGCTAGATTCAAGCCTCCAAACAAGAAATGATGATGCCAACCAAGGACATAATATGCATTATCTAATATGGGATATCAATAATAAATCATAGTAACAAACCCCCATAGTTATGTGATTTCGAGGAAAACGACACTAGGTAACTGTGCATAAGAACAACTTTCCTTAAGACACCTAAGCACTCACCAGAGGTCATCAATAATGTCATGAGGGAAGTGTCAAGGAGAATGTAAGCACAAACCATGACTTCCTTCAATAAAAGCATTAAGCTCCATCAAATAATCCTACAATTGCAAGCTTAGTAATAAGAAGATGTTAATTGATAGTCACTTATATAACTGCATTTGGTAACAAGATATGAAAAAAAAATATCAATACTCCATGTTCAACATGCTTGGTTAGGGTTAATAAACAACAATATATAAATACTTCATCAAGTGTGACTTATGGAACTCATGAAGTGGTGTATTTATTTATTTATATGTTCTAACATTAAAAGGGCTAGCTCAATTGATAGTTGCCAATGTTGTTAGTCATTTGGTTACTATGATAGTTTGACAATATTTGGTCATTAACAAACATATAAAAGTTCTTATTTCTGTTTGCTTGTCAACATATTTTAGTTTTAGTTAAAGTATGGTGAATCTCCAGGTTGAGTATTTGTTACACTACACAAGCTACAGAAGATGCAGAGAAAGACAAGATAGGCATGAAATCTCTACAATAGCTACTATGAAAGATACAAAAAAAACCACTAAGCCTGAATATGGACCAATAAAACAAGAAAATGTCTGACAGAATTGACTGTGTAGAATTTTTTTTAGTAAACATAATAATGAGCTATAAATATAGGGACTGAAAATTATGATCTAAACATTCTAGTACAAAACATTTCTCCTATGACGTTTTTAGAACCAATATGACTGTGAAGAAAACTAGCAAGTTTACTTTGGAAAATTGACACAAATATGCAATGGATTACCTAATGAGTTCAAGCTTAACATCCAAGCCTAGAGATTGAATCAAAATTGACTTTACGTATGGCAATATAAGCTTTATTTATGTATGTTTTTCTATACTGATTTATTTTTTTAAATTAACAAGTTCTTATAAACTAAATGCATTACTCAGATGAAGTCATCCATCTTTGTAATGTAACTCCTGCCCCATCTATTTTAGTTTCTGAGTCTCCATTTGGGATGTGTCTCGACTCTCAATTCAAACTATCATGGAGAAATGAACCCATGTCTATATTGGAGTCTATAGAGTTTGGTTTCCTATTCGAATTGTGCCTTCGAAGATCTGATTTTCCCATACTTGTATGTAGATAGTATCGTGAGGGGTGACAAGTGGCATGGACACTCATATCACAAAGAAAGCAATCTCGTAATAGTTTTTAAAAAATAAAAAAAACAAAACAAAATTCTACGAGTTGTGTCTCTAGAATAAGTTATAATACATTCTCATATCTAATTATTAGCTCTTCATAGTTTTTTCTTTCAATAC
This sequence comes from Pinus taeda, assembly GCA_000404065.3. NCBI lineage: Eukaryota > Viridiplantae > Streptophyta > Pinopsida > Pinales > Pinaceae > Pinus > Pinus taeda. Next base: position 148,686 of record APFE030104823.1, on the reverse strand, counting down.
AACCCCATAGTACCACCTTATTTCAAATGTCATGGATGTCATGTGAGTTCTTAGGCCAAAGAGAAAAACTTGATATTTAAGTCAACAACTAATTTGTTTGCCAACAAATGATTAGTCTGACTCCCCTTGGGCGAGGCACACTAATTTACACCTATGGATTTACAAGGGAAATGCCATGTATAATGGAGAGAAGGTTGGTTATGGATATTTTCATGTAAAACATTAAAAAGTTCCTTCTCATGATTCTAGGGTTAGGGAGTTTTGAAGGGAAATCACCCTCAAGTTTGAAGGGAAACTATGTGATGTTCACAGTGTGTACATCTAGAGTACTTCCCGAGTGTTTGAATTTTACAATAATCCAATGCTTTATGTTGACAATGAATATCTCCCCACAACCCGTGTTGAGCTTACCATGAAAAATGATGTTGACTCTGTCAGAGGAAGCATTAGTAAGGATGATAGTTATTCATTCAGCAGGGATGATTCCATTCATAAGTCTCTTGAGAGTGAGGTGAGTTTACCAATTGAAAATGAAACCCAACAATTTTTGAAGGTGGAGAAATATGATATAGAGTTGACTAATGATCTGAATTCATCAGATATTCTTGACAGAGGTAAGGGCCAAACACTCCCAAGCTTGCTCCAGGAGGATAGCATTAAGGCTTCAGAGGAAAACATAAAAGTTGAGTCTCATTATAGTGATGAAGATATATGGATTGAAGTTAAACTTCCAAGCTCGTTTGAAATGAATTCTCTGGGTGAACTTGGAGGAATAACTTAGCTTCAATCCTTTTGCAATAAAATGTTCCGGGAATGAGAAGAGTCAATAAAAAATGAAGCTACGAAAATTCCAAACCAGGATTCTCTAGATCCAGAGAAACATAAACCCTTAACTACTGAGGATGCACCATTTGATCAGTATGTTACAAAAGAGAAATTGGCAACTTTAGGGGTATCTAATAAACATTTAGTAGAAACAGATGTGGACACAAAAGCTATAATGGATAAGAGTTCAATAACATTGTTCGGAAGCAATTTTGTACACAAGAAATTTTACAAGGCAACTATTAGTTAGTAGATGCCAAGCCTTATGTGTCCCTAACTATTTGACTGCTATCACTGTGTTACACAGCAATTTGTCACCGTCCCTATTACCCCTCTCCCGCCTCTTGGAGGACTCATTCTGGGACCTATGAGAAGTGACATGACCTGCAAACACTTGCATTGCATTCCCCTGAACTTGAGCTTCATTTGCCCTGAAGACATCTCCTACTAAAACCCCTAAAAATAGCCCTTTTTCCATTGGCGCGGTTCCATAGTGCAACACTCGTGCCAATGGGGGAAATCCTCCAAAGAGAGCGCGCCAGTTGGCGCTCTATCACAGAGTCACACTCGCACCAACCATAATCAGTGGTGTTTCTTAACAAACAAACGACGGAAGATTCATCCTAACAAATTCCTGGACTGAATCTATCTTGAGTTGGGTGGTTTGGCTATGGGTTTCCATAGAGAGGAAGTGGTTTTCCACCTCTCATGGAAGCTTCTTTGATGATAAATCCAATCCAATGATTATTGTGGATGATCCCAACTACCCTTCCTCCATCTATAAAATCTTGTCCATTTTCCTTGGAAAGCTAGTTCTAGAGTTCCAGAGCTCTAGAGATTTAGAATTGTCGAGTTTCCAAGAGCTTCATGCTGCAAGAGCCTTCTTCATTCCCATAAGGCCAAATCTAAGTAAGGAGATTCTTTTCCAATAACCAAAGAGAGAGAGGCGTGTTCCTACTCCCAACAATCTTTGCAAGACATGTGCTACTGACTACCCAGCCAAAGGACGATCTAACGTTAGAACTATGGTTGTATTCTTCTTTGGTTATTATCAATAAACGACTATTTTTATGGTTCCACTCTTATTGTTCTTTGTAATGATTATGAGTTATATCCTTTCTAACTGATATATAGTTGCATATGTTGGATTTTATGTTTGTGTTTGTGTTGTTCTTTATATGGGCAGGTGTCCATTCATGGAGATCGTGGGGATCGTGATCTGCCGGAGCAAAGGAACGGGAGCGTCACCTCTTCTACAAGCACTAGCGTTGGAATCTAGGTAGGCCCTCATCATTGGTCTTTAATTTGCAATTAGGAACTTGTGCGGTAGCGTTGTATGATTCTTGTTAGACCCGGTCTGGGCTAGTAGGGATCGCCTCTGTCCGCAGAGGGGATTTACCTCCACAACGCACTGCAAGATAAGTCTTCTATTGAGATTGATTAAATTTGTGTTTATGGCTTACCAACTTAAGCTATTATATCTGGTATTGAATCTATTAATATTAGTAGCTCTAATCTTCAGGGTAGTCCATTTGGAGTTTCTTTCCTAGCAATTCTTATTCCAAGTATGATCCATATGTCAGTGGGTGGATTGAGTCAAAGCCAACATGGCATATATTTTGATTCCCACAATTTTAAGAGAGATATGAGCAAGCCCAAACTAGAGTCTTCCAACCCAACATCTTTTGTATCCAGTTATCCACCATGAATGGCAAATATGGCTGCTTCCATGGGAGAGAATTTATCTGCTTGCACGGTGCCAGGACAAAATGTTTCACTTGAGCCATTAATGCATCAGGAGAGACTTCCACATTCTGGGTCTAGCCCACATCATCTGGATGAAGTTGGAAAAAAAAATATTGAAACAAAAGGAATAATTTCAAGACTATCATGCAAGGTACATCACCGTCTAGAGAAACTACAAACAATATATTTGGTAGAAAGAACAGGAAGAATGAATCAAGACATGAAACTTCACATACAACAAAAATGACTGAGGTTGCTAAAAAGTTTCCAGACAAAATGGGTGGGTTGTACATGGAAGAATATGATAGTAATGTAGACCTGAAGAATTGAAAAATAATCAGGTAGATGAGGGCATGAAGGAGAAACCTAGGGAAGAAAAGATGTTTGAATATGTCTACAAAAGTATGGACATATTAGAATATTTGTGTATGCAAATTGAGGAACATATGCACAGATCAATGAGTAACATGGAAAGGAGGATTAAACTTGCTAAGTCATATCAAATGCTATCGAACCAATCTCTGATGACAAAATGGAGGGTGTGATTGTTCATTCTGGTTCATGTTTGTCATCAAACTCATTTTTGAATTCTTCAGTTTCTTGCCCAGAAACATTAAGTGACAATGATTTGAAGCACACAGTTTCTGTAAATACACCAAGTCCGTCATGTGTTGAAGTTTTGTCTTCAATTTCTATGCCAAGGGCATCTCCAATGTCATTCACTAAGTCTTCTCTTATATGTGATGCTTCGAGATCTTCTATGATCTTGCCATCAGATGCCTCCTGTCTAGGTACTTCTGTAAATTTGGAGTTAGACAATATGCATTCAATACCTTGTCATGAGGAGCCATCGAAAGTTGGCTTTCACATATCTCCAGACATTGTCCTCAATGAGTCAGTATCTAGTAGTTTGGACCAGCATGGCTACCCAAAGGAAGAACATTTCATAGATAAGCATTCCCAGAGCAGCGCCGACGAAGAAACACTGATTGATGTCCATATGAGGTAGCACGCTCAAATCTCCGGTGCAATCGTTGTCACAGAGAGAATCGTAGCCCTCATCAAAGAATCCAAGGCTAAAGTCTCAACACTCTCATTACACGATGTACTAATTTAGTAAAGCTACATGATATTTTTGTGAAATTCCAAGGAGAAACACAGTGTTCGTGGGAATCATTTGGAATTTGAAGAACCAAAGGCACTGTAGACAAATGATAAGCTGGAAATTGGAATTATGGCTCAGAAATGCCTATGATGAACAGGTTTCACTGGAGACAGTGTGGGGAAAAGAAGGGTCGTGATAACTTTGGGTGCAACTTATGCTTCTTCAAATAACATATATGTGCTAAAACATCCATGGATAAATGTCTATGTTTGATATTGTCATCATTGCCTGGATGCAAACTCAGAATTTGTGCATGTCTTCATGAACTAACAACTAGGTTCCATTTACAATCATGTTTATATGGGAGTATTAGCAGTTGCTTATAACTGAAACTAATAACTACCCTCTGCCACTTAACCGTTTTTCATTTATGCCACCTACTATGAGAAGCAAATGTTACTGGATGTGGTGTAAATCTAATATTGCAAAGTTCAAGGCAGTCTACATAATAACACCAAGCATGCAGTTCTAGAAGACATGTTACCAAAACCAGTTAGGATGATGTGGGTAGTGATAGGAGTGTGCATGCAATAATTTCACCAAAATGTCTAAAACGGTGGGTCTCACCGCTGTTAAGTTTGGCCAGCTGCACAAATTACAAGTTTAAGAGGGTGTTGGGAATGTAAAAGGTGATGGGTCCTAATGCCTATCAACTGGAGTTTAGATACTTTGCATGGAACCATAGTTTCAATGCTTTAGTGGCCAAGCATGAAACCATATATACACTTTTGTAATATGCTTCGTATCATCACTATGTGGCAAGCCTACCCTTCCCTGACTTGGGAATACTACAATGCTATGTAGTGAGCTTACAACACTCAAATAGAGATCCCTTCAGGTAAGAAGCTGCATGTGGGGAGGGCCTATTATGCCAAGTCACTAAACATTTTCGTCTAGTGCCGACTGCTTGATGCAAACCTTTATTTCACAAAATTCACAAGTGAATAGTGGCAAAAAAAATGTTTTTGGGGTAGATTTGAACCTTGGTAGGGACATCAAACACACCTGCTTTACCATCTAACCAAGCCCTGCTTCAAGTCTATACATAATTAATTGTCTGTCAGATACTATTTTTAGTTTAATCACTGCCAACAGGTCAGATGTTAAATTCTCATGGAATCATGGCAGGATAACATAATTACTAGGATGGATGCATCACTTCACTAATGCCTAAATGTTCTCTAATAATATGAAAAGCTACAAGCATACATAGCATGACCAAAGAGGAATGAAGAGAATGACCCAAAAGAAGTCATTTTTTAGGTTTCATTTTGAAAATGAAAAATAACAACATTGCAATATGAGTGTGTTGACGACAGAAGCACCTGCAACTCTCCTCCATCATCAGAAGCTTGGTATGGTGACACATTGTACTCAACGTACTAGAGGATGGGGGGATATTCAAACCCTATTCCACCATTATGTAAAGCCATTCTTCTTCTTTTTGGTCATAGGTTACTAAAGAGCAAAGGAGGGCATCTCTCCAAGAATGACACACACAAGAAGCAGCGACGCAGCCATAGCAAGGCAATCTGCACAATATATTTTCCAAAATATGGTTAAGAAGACTTGGGAATACCAGAGGATTGGAAGAATGGGGTATTCTAGAAGTGGTCAGGCCTCTGATTCTTGCCCAGATGACAGGAGTCATTATCTAGGACTCATGAGAGTCAAGTGGAGCCATGGATGGTGGTAACCTTTTTGATATTGCTGGCCAAATTGGGCAAACAACTGCTATGGATATAGAAGCATCCAATCCTCACCTTGCATAGTCAAGTAAACCGTCCATACATTCAATCTTCTCTTTATCATAAAAAATCATGCAGTGCTCATCTGTAGTATCCTGGGACCCTTTCCTCGAGATTCCAAATTGTTCATAACTTGGTAAAGCCTGTTGCAGGTCTTCTAACTGTCTCTTTAGCCCTTCTTGAGTGCAGAGAATCATAGGAAAGTAATTGGTGATAATGGTGACACAAATATCTCTCTGTCTCTCCCACGAATTTGGTCCTTCTACGGATTTGTTGCCGCTCAAATTCAAGGTCATTACGGTGAGGGAGACGCTCATCCTTCTCCACCTCTGCTTGCTCACAGCTTCAAATGATTGAAATAAAATGTTGCGGCCACGTATGCATATGCATAGACTGGGATTTATAGGAATTTTAACAATTGCAGAATAAAAAATTCAGGTTCTGGAGGCTCAAACCAGAGAAGCATGGGCTAATACCTAACTATAAATTTCCCTTTACACGTTTTTCCCATGTTTTCAGTGTTATCTTTTAGCAGTAATCCTATCTAGTGGACTTGGTCAGTTTTCTTTGCTAAACTGGTATAAGATGTCAAGATATGACAGATTGTGGCAGGAATCATAAAGCATTACTGTAAATTGATTGCAAGATGGATGTTTAAATATATTGAAGAAAGGCATTGAGGTTACAAGAAGTTACCTTCGTGTATTATATTATATAATGTCATTTAAAATTTCAGATATGGTCATTGTTACTTTGTAAATACATTTTGATGCGCTAATAAAGTGACTACAAACAAGGCTAAATTTTGTTTTGTTGAATTTATTTAAGTGCAATTCTCATGAATTATTTTTATGCTTTGTGTTGATATGTTTGCTAGTATTACCTTTCAAAAAAAAAAAAAAAAAGACTGCCGCATATAACTATAGCACTAGGTGGCAAAGCAAACGTTGTAAGGCAAAGGTGATATTACTACCTTGATGTTGGTAATCGGATATATGAACAGAATGAGGTAGAGAAAAAAAAGGGATTAATTCATTATGATTAAGTCGGCCGATTTGGCTCCAAATTTTGAATTTGAAATTGCAAAAGAGTTAATTTTTTTTGCTTTTGGTTTTGGTTGTAAGTAGGCTTCAAGTTCCAGATTTTGAACCTAAGCTCTGATACCACGTGTGAGGGCCAACTATAGGTCCTCTAACTACTACTACACTCATTCAAATAAATTTCACTAATTTTCATAACGAGGACAATTTCAGGTTTATAAAACATCATAAGCATGAACATAAATTGTACCACAGGTATAACTTGTAACAATTTATCTGCAATATGTATAACTTGTAATAATTTACATAACTAAAATAAATGACTGATAATACATGTTCCAATAACTTAGTTGAGTTTCTCCTGAGCTCCATGCTCCTCTTGACTACCTGACTAGATTACCTCCCAGCCAACTAGGAAGTAATTCCTAGCCCATGTAATATCCACAGGTTCCCTAGCCCTTCGAGCCCAAGTCCAACCAGTTGTAGTGTGTCCAAGTCTCACAAACACTCTCCAATATTCCTTCCCCAAACACAAGCCTCCAAAACAAAATCAAACCAAAGATCCCCCTCTCCTCCCATCATCCTTCCCCTTTTATGCCTCTTTCTCCCATCCACCTCAACCACCTATCATTAATGTCATATCTACCCCCTCATCCTTACATTTGACTTTTCTCATCATATCTTCTCCCAAGTAAATTTGAGAGGACATTTTGGGGATGAGATATGAATATATAATTTGGTAATTAATTGGAGAGGACCATATCTTCTCCCACGTAAATTTGAGAGAACATTTTGGGGATATGGATATTTAAATTGGAATAATGGAAGGGGACCATATCATATCCAAGATTAAATTTGAGAAGACAAGTTGGGAATTGAATAATAACAATAATAAATTTTATATCAGTAAATAAAAATTACAGTTTCCCAAATGAAGGCATTTACCAATATTTCTTGATAATTATAAGTCAATATTTTCAGGTAATTTAAATACTAATAAAATTTGCATGATAAGATTAAGTGGGGCATTACAAGCTATGTGACGACTAGAGTGTTGTTTTAGGTATACCGAAAACAATGAGGCTTGACATCAAAAAGACTAAAAGACTAGATGAGGTTTTCCATGTCTTCTTGGAAGGGGTCCTTGACGATATATCCCCCTTTCTTTTCTTTGTGATTCATAGTAATGTTGAAATCGCTACTGAAAATGCATATCTGGCCAAATTCTATATCCTTTGGATTCATGAGGGATTTCCAACATTCTTGTTTTTCTCGAAAGTGAATCAACGTATATAAGTTTATGACTATGCATACCTAATGAATGCCCAATAGCTTGAAGGAGGTTGCAATCCAGTGAGTAGTTTTCATGGTGTCTAGGAGTTGAAGTTTATTTAGATCCCAAAGTGTGCAAAGACCTTGAGATGCGCCACGAGAGCCAACTCCAACCATGTTGCTTCAATTCCATAATTTTCTTTGTTTAGATGAGATTTTGGTCTCACTCATCTTCGTCTCCTAGAAGAGGGCCACAAATGGTTTTTCTTTAAGGATCAAAGATTTTGTTTGCTCTATTCTTTTTTCAGATCCAAGGTCCTTTCAATTCCAAGAGATTATATTCATAATTTACTCTTCGAGGAGGATGTCCCCTTAACAAGACCTGCCGATGCTCCTCCACTCACCCCCCCTTTGCTTCCATGATCTGCTAACTATTGAGGGATAGTGTGTTCATAACCAAGTTCTTTATCCTTTTTAGTAAATAGGCTTTGTTTGATCTGAAAATGAGGCACCAAGGCTTCTTGTCTAACTTACAAGAACCTCACCCACTTCCAAAGCTTATTTATTCCTAAGTCTTATTGATTAACCAATGCGGAATTGATAATAGGCTTGAAAATATAGGTGCATGCTTATGTTTATTGTTGAATGTTTATGTGTTTTTAAGTTCTGTTATTTATGTTGATATATATATATATATGTATGTATGTATGTATGTATGTATGTATGTATATATATATATATATATATATATATATATATATATAATATATTATATATATGTATGTATGTATGGATATATATAATATATATAAGACACATATATATACATACATTATATATACATATATACATATATATAAATATATATGTATATATATATGTATGTATATATATATGTATATATATATATATATGAATATATAATATATATAATATATACATATACATACATATACATACTATACATACATACACATTACATACATAACATACATACATACATATATATACATATATATCTATAATATATAATAATATAAAAATATATATATATATATAATATATATAACATCAAACAATGCAGCAATGGAACAACACATAAGACAAATTTTTAATTAGGAGTTCACCCAAAACTCTTGGGCTATGTCTTTGTGAGCTCTAGTCAACTCCACTAGGCTCTCTAGGATTATGGTATAAGTCCTTTTTACAAGCACTTGGCTCCATTCCACTATTTTACACAGAAACAATGGGTTTAGACACCATTTTATCCCTGTCTCTTGAAGCTCTTAGCTTTCTGGCTCTCAGCTCTGGCTCTGGCTCTTGACTCTAGCTTTGGCTCTTCAGCTCTGGCTTTGGCTCTAGCTCTTCGGCTCTTTGCAACCTTTAGCTCTCTGGATTTTCACTTGAACTTCAAGTGACCCTAAAGGCTCCCTCAGCTGCTCTGCACAATAGCATTTTGGCTCTCTCTACTCTCTCACAATTTCCTTCTACTACCTTCTTCCTCCATGCTCTCAATCAGGGTCTCTGGCTCTTTTGAGGCATATTCCAGCTTTTTGGCTTCCCTGGCCATTTCTCTATGTTTCATCATCTCTCTGTGCATCTTCAACTTCCCTGCTCCTTGTTTGTTCGACTGGCCATTTGGTTCTACGGTTTTGTGGCTTCTAAATGCATCATTTCTTGTAAAAACACATGCTTCAGTGTGGCATGGTGATTAGGAGTGGTTACAGAAGGAATCGGGGCCGCTTCATAGGCAAAAACCCGAAAATAGAGAAAAATCCATTACACAGGTATTTTCCCAAAAATACACTATCATGCATGTTTTTCGGACTTGAAATCCCATTTAATCGCCCCTAAATCCCTATCGGGTCTGCCATTAGGTGTTATCTCCCATTGCATAAGCATATTGGGTAAAATCCCAAATACACAGGAAAACCTTCAAAAACCCGACAAAATCCACTTTTTCGGACTTCAAAATATTATCACAATCGCCCTAAAATTGCATCAGGTCCACCTTTGGCTACTACCACAATCTCCACTGTTGATCTGCGGGATCCCTAATCCAATGGCCAATATCCCATTTCGGGCAGCTTAGGAGTTCGGAGGTTACCCACCCGAAAAGGCAATTTTCCTCTCTCCTTCGCCAACCACGTGTCGACCAGTGTGTGGGATCAGGCGGGACCAACTCAAAACCATTTACCGCTTGAGACCCACCTAAAATCTACCTTTACGAAACTCAATTTCTAAGAAATCGGGCTTTTAAATCCTTTCAAGTCTGACTTTTATCGCTTCAGTGCCTTTCCTTTGTGTTTCGAGGTTTACACCGAAAAACATTAATACACAGAAAAGTCTCGTTTATCGAAACTCAAATTTTATCAACCCGCGCCTATAGAATCCATCGGGTCCAGCGTTTTTATCGACATCGGGGGTCGTCAATCATCGATCGCCGATATTGCCGATTGTAATGTCGCTCGGCCTGGGATTCTGTGCACCGCTGACGCTGATTCGCCAATCCGACCATTGGCGATCGACGATTGCATGATCAACAATCCGCGAATCGTATGATTGCAATCGTCAGGTCTAGGGTCCCGATATTGCACATATGTCTGCCTCCGATCCGATACATCGGATCGACAGATCAAAGTTTTCTCCCCTTTCCACTTAAGTCTTCTCTTTTGCCCTGGTTCGATGCAATTTCCCTTTATAAGGGTTTTTTGCCCATTTTAGAGGATTTTTCCTCTTTTTCTAAAGAACATAGGGCATCTTCTTTCTGCAACAACTTCTGCATCCTAAGTCCATTTTTGCCCATTCAAGTTGCAGTAGATTCAGAATGAAAAGATCTCTGCAATGGGGCTATTTCCAGGAACTTCCTTGGACTTTCATTTTCCTCTGTGAGGTACACTTAGACTTAGGAGTCTATCCAAAATCCATTTTAGATCACGCCTTCCCACTAAAAGAACTTTTGGTGTCCAAAAGACTGATATACTGATCTGAACAGTAGCTGAGAGTAACAACACCCTCTTCTTTTAGCCTCCACACACTTGCCTTGCATAGTGCCTCTGAACCAAAGTCTCTGACCACTTCCCTTCCTGAATGGGCTGGTCTTTCTAGGAAGAACTATCTTCCTCCTTGCCTTCCTGCAGAACTTTTGCTCAGATGGTAATAGAAGGTGGTTTGAACTTCTTTTCCTTGATCATTGATCCAAGGTGGCTCAAACAAATGTAAAGTTCATCAGTTCACTTGCTCCACAAAACTTTCAATTGTATATGTTTGACAAGCTGTCAACAACAACTGTTAACAACAATAGAAATACAGACAACAACTGGATGGCCTAAACTCCTGCTTCAATAGAAGGAACATATTTCATAGCTTGTGAACACCTACATGTCTTACATCTGCATACAAATGATGGACTAGATAACAAGCCCACAAAACATGCCTTTAAACAAATGACTCTTCAAGTCAAGCATGTAGAAAAAGACCATTAGGACTCTTTTCCAAAAGATTAAACACTTCATCATCACATGCATGTCAAAGCAACCAACCTTTCAATTTAATTACACATACATGTTCAAATACAAGGACAACATCAACATCCTTGTGTTCATAAACAATATTCTCATGCATGCATTTCATCTTTCATCTTTCACTTAAGCACACTGTAATTTCGAAGCTGAAATGAAATATAATGTAGATGCATCAATAAACATGCAATCTTAGTCGAATAAGAACTCTAACCATTTCTTACCAATCCTTTTCAAAGGTACTACCTTTGTCTGCACATCAACATCATCATGTGAATCATCTTGAGACACATCATTCATGGAATCTTCCTTTCCATTTCTACCATCTTCTGTTTCCACTTTCTTCAGCTTTTGTGGAAGCATTGTTGGATTCAGAGTCCAACATTTTGCAGCAAGATGTCCTTGCTTATGGTAGTAAGTGCACTGCATGTGCGTCCTCTTAACAACATGATTTGCCTTGTCCAATGGACCTTTGGCTTCTTGCTTCTTTTCCTTCTTCTGCTTCCTGTATGTGGCCATTCTCTTCCAACATCTAAAAACATTATGGTTATCCAAACCACAAAAGGAACAAGCAATTCTCTCCCCATCTCTATGTGGAAATTTATCATGCTTTGCAAAATCAAAAGGAATATGTTTAGAACCAGATTTATAACTTTCTCTTTCACCGTTATTGCCTTCATGAGGAGGTGAATCAAATGAAGAAGTGGCTCCCTTTGGAACACCATCAATCTCTTCAAGGTTGTTGGAGTCTCCCCAACTCTCTAGTTCAAGTGTGTGCTTCCAAACACCTGCATCCTGCAAATGATGTTTCAAGCTATTGCATTCCTCCTGAATACAATATTCACACTCTGCAATGCAACTCATTCTTGGAGCTATTTCAATGGCCTTCATGGCAGCTTTGAAACTTTCTCCATATGCTTGTCCATAGCTAAGACCCAAATACTTAGGCCTTTCCTCAATCATTATTGGCTCAACAATACCTTGTGCATGTCTACCCAAGCCTTTTCCTTCATAGTCCATCTTGGACATTAGCTTCGAACCTATGCCTTTGGTATGTTTTTCAAAAGAACCAATATAAGCATTCTTAGAGGAATCTGAAGACAAACTAGAATGTTTTACCTCTTCTTCAAGCTGATATTTGACTAAGGCTTCTTAGGCAACAAAGAGTTGTGTCTCCAACAAATGCATCATTCTCAGGATCATATTTGCAATATGAAGTTGCCTCTCCATTTCATGCAATTTGTCAGAAAGCAACTGCTTGTCTTCCTTCATGGAATTCAACTGCTCTCTAAGTCTATTGCTCTTCCTTCCATCCTCATACATTTCTCTCACCATATCCATCATGGTGGACAAGTCTTGCTTCATATCTTCATCAAAGAGTCTTATGATGAAGAAAGAAGAGTTTGAGGACTCACTTGTAGAAGTTGTCATTATACCAATGAACACAAGAATTTCAAACAAGATTAATAAAGTGCTTTATTAAGCAACCTTTTGCAACATACCTCTTGTGCTTCAAGGATTAATTTTAGGTCCTTTGGAATAGAAGAATGCCTTCAACCTTCTTCCTTCTTGTCCTTCCTAGACTGGGTTATCAATAGCTTTCCCTTCACCTCTGCAAACTTAACCAATAGTCAGTCTGCAAGCAAACATACAATCAACCTCTAACTATTTAAACACCTTTCAGACAAGCAATCTTTGCTATGTCAATCAAGCATTCTAATATAACCTTCTTTGAAGGTAGGGTTAATCAATCTCAAGCTATGATACCACTTGATCTGAAAATGGGGCACTTAGGCTTCTTGTCTAACTTACAAGAACCTCTCCCACTTCCAAAGCGTATTTATTCCCAAGTCTTATTGATTAACTAATGCAGAATTGATAATATGCTTGAAAATATAGGTGCATGCTTATGTTTATTGTTGACTGTTTATGTGTTTTTAAGTTCTGTTATTTATGTTGATACAACATATATATATAACAACAAACAATGCAGCAATGGAACAACACATAAGACAACAATTTAAATAGGAGTTCACCCAAAACTCTTGGGCTACGTCTCTCTGAGCTCTAGTCAACTCGACTAGGCTCTCTGGGATTATGGTATAAGTCTTTTTTACAAGCCCTTAGATCCACTCCATTGTTTTACACAGAAACAATGGGTTTAGACACCATTTTATCCCTGGCTCTTGAAGCTCTCGGCTTTCTTATTTTCGGCTCTTGCTCTGGCTCTCGGCTCTGGCTCTGGCTCTTGGCTCTGTCTCTTGGCTCTCCAACTCTAGCTTTGGCTTTGGCTCTTCGGCTTTGGCTTCTTTGGCTCTCTGCAACCTTCAGCACTCTGGCTTTTCAGTTGAACTTCAAGTGACTCCAAAGGCTCCTCAGTTGCTCTGCACAGTAGCTTTTCGACTCTCTCTGCTCTCTTGCAGTTGCCTTCTGCTACCTTCTTCCTCTGTGCTCTCAATCATGCTCTCTGGCTCTTTTGAGGCATCTTCCAGCTTTTTGGCTTCCTTGGTTGTTTCTCTGCGTTTCATCATCTCTCTATGCCTCTTCGGCTTCCCTGCTCCTTGTTTATTCGATTGGCCATCTGGCTCTGCGTCTCTGTGGCTTCTAAATGCATCATTTCCAGTAAAAACACATGCTTCAGCGTGGCATGATGATCAGGAGCGATTACAGAAGGAATTGGGGCTGTTTCATAGGCAAAAACCTGAAAATAGAGAAAAATCCATTACATAGGTATTTTCTCGAAAATACACTATCGGGCATGTTTTTTGGACTTGAAATCCCATTCAATCGACCCTAAATCCCTATCGGGTCCGCCATTAGGCATTATATTGCATCGCACAAGCATATTGGGTAAAATCCCAAATACACGGGAAAACCTTCAAAAACCCGACAAGAACCACTTTATCGAACTTCAAAATATTATCGCAATCGCCCTAAAATCGCATCAGGTCCGCCTTTGGTTGTTGTCGCAATCTCCACCGTTGATCTACGGGATCCCTGATCTAACGGTCAATATCCCATTTCGAGCATATTAGGAGTTCGGAGGTTACCCGCTCGAAAAGGCGGTTTTCCTCTCTCCTCTACTAGCCACGTGTCGACTAGTGTGTGGGATCGGGCAAAGCCAACCCAAAACCGTTTACTGCTTGAGGCCCAACCGAAATCCGCTTTTACGGAACTCAATTTCTAAGAAATCTGGCTTTTAAATCCCTTCGGGTCTGGTTTTTATCGCTTCAGCGCCTTTCCTTTGTGTTTTGGGTTTTACACCGAAAAACATTAATACACAGAAAAGTCCTGTTTACCCGAACTCAAATTTTATCAACTTGCGCCTATAGAATCCATCGAGTCTGGCCTTTTTATTGGCATCAGGGGTCGTCGATTGCCGATCGTTGATATCGACGATCGCAATGTCGCTCGGCCCGGGGTTCTGTGCATCGCCGATTCGTAGATCTGATCATTGGCGATCAACGATCAACGAATCGCATGATCATAATTGCTAGGTCCAGGTCCCAATATCTCACATATGTCTGCCTTCGATCCAATACATTAGATCGACAAATCGAAGTTTTCTTCCCTTTCCGCTTAAGTCCACTCTTTTGCCCTGGTCTGATGTGATTTCCCTTTATAAGAGTTTTTTTGCCCATTTTAAAGGATTTTTCCTCTTTTTCTAAACATAAAGCATCTTCTTTCTACGATAACTTCTGCATTCTAAGTCCATTTTTGCCCATTCAAGTTGTAGTAGATTCAGAATGAAAAAATCTCTACAATGGGGCTATTTCCAGGGACTTCCTTAGAATTTCATTTTCCTCTATGAGTTACACTTAGACTTAGGAGTCTATCCAAAATCCATTTTGGATCATTGTTACAATACTGTAAGTCATCCTCACCACATACTCAAAAAACCATAACTCATTTCATATGACATTTTGTAAATTAATAAAATTCAATTAAAATAATAAAAAAAAAAGATATAACTATTTTAAAAATAAATCTCATCATTTGATCTATGTATATTAACTAAATATAAAATATTTTATAAAAATTAATCTTTTACCATCCGCTTAATAATTAATAATAATTAATAATTAAATTAAAACCATAAAAATCTTATTCCAAAAATAAAATTACCTATCTATATAAATAATAAACAATACCTTGAAACTACACATTTATCACGTAATTACACCCATTGAAAAAATATCGTCAATCTATCATTACAGCAATAAATATATATATATATATATATAACATTAAAAATAAAAAAGAATAATAATTTGGGGAACGAGACGGCTGGACTTTCCTTTCGTTAAGCGTAATAAGTAGGTAGTTGGGTGGGCCCCAGATGTAGCAGGTGCGATGAGGCCCACCACATAATTGATGGCCGCTAAAACGCAACTTGATTTTTAATACGTACGTAAAGTAAAGATGAAGACAATTTAATTTCGCCACGATGTCAATTCGTTTTTAAGAATGGTTTGCCTTTTTTTAATTATTATTATTCAAGCCATTAATGACACGTGGTGGCTGATATGGAAGGTTGTAATATAGGTTTAAAACACATTCCGCTCAACTACCGTTAAAACTAACCAACTGCAAGTCTCCTATAATGACCAGTCAAACTAATAATATTCTTTTCCCCTTTTTTAGTCTTTACAAAGGAGCCAAATATACCTCGACGTCAAGCATCTTTTTTAACAAGTCAGATGGATTTTAGATTTTGAATTTGTCAATAGGACAAAGAATCTTTGTGGTTAATTATTTTTTAATAGTTTTTTTTTTTAAATTAAAAATCAATTTTTAATTCTGAATAAGAAGATTACAAAGATTATAATAATATATTTTTTAATTAATTAAAATTAAATGAAATATAAAATTATTTTACCACACTTTGTATATGGTATTTTATAATTTATTAACTGAGTATAATATACCCATATTTAATATTAAATTAGGTTTTAACGAATTAAAATTTAAAGTCAAATATAAAAAATGTTTACTCAAATTCTTATATAAGATTTTATAAATTATATGAAATATAAAAAAAAAATTTCATCAATTCTTTATAAGAATTTATAAATTAATGAAATATAGTAAAAAAAATTCAAAATCAGGAGAATCAATAAAAATTATGAATGGGATTTACTTCTTAATACATAAAGAAAAATGAAATTTATTTGATTTAAAATTAAAATAAATTAAAATATTAATTTAATAAAGTCAGTAAAAGTAAGGCTTACTTTCCAGCATAAAATAACATTGATAAAGAAAAATAAAATTTATTAAAGTCAGAAAAGTAGAGCTTGCTTCTCATCACATAAATAACATTAATAAAGAACTGCTTCTCCATCACATAACATTAATAAAGAAAAAAAATTTATTTGATTTAAAGATTAAATATACTAAAATATTATTTAATTAAAGTGGCTTACTTTTCCAATCACATAAAATAAGATTGATAAAATAAGAATAAAAAATATTTATTTAAAAATGGAATATTTAAAATTTTTATTTAATTCCTTAAAAATAATAAAAAAAGATGACGAATTTATGAAAGAATTCATTTAAAGATTGAAGGATAAAGATATCTCTTAAGAATTACTTATTAAAATGTTTATTTTTATAAAAGATATCTTTAATTCTCTAAAAATTAATAGAGAATAAATGAGTTTAAAAATTAATAGTTCACCCCTTAATTTAATGGTTCACAATATTATTTATAGCTTAAACATATATTTAGAAAGTGGATTAGGATAACAAAAAGGTGCAAGGGTCAGTAAAACTATCATTATGTGTCAAGTAATTTTTTACTAATCTTCTTTGACATAAAATATATAGAGAGAATTTTGATGCAAAACATTACTTTCTCAAATTATTTGGTTTCTATATATAGTATTGTATAGAGGTTTTTGACAACAAAGATGATTTCAACAAAGCCCTAATATGGATAAAAATTTCTTTAGTTATAGAAAAAATCTTTAAGAAGGAAAAATGTAACTTGTATGGATCCTTCATTAACATATTGAATACAATAAAACTAAACACTATACCTCATATGCAAGAATATGTATATAAATAAACATGTCCCCGTCTTTGCTTGAATCTGCAAATTTAGAATATGATGCAGGAGCAACCAGCAACAAAGCAAATCAGAGGATCAGAACAAAAGAAAAGCGTGATTTAAAGCAGAAAAATAGATTTAAAAAGGATAAAGCAGATTTAAAGCGTGCATGCATGAAGCTTTTGTGGAAAAAATCAAGAGAGGATATGATTGATCCTTCCCTAAAATTCTTATATAATGTCAATGTGATAGGGTGACAATATATCTTTATTTGTGAGTAAAATAGTGAGTGAGCAAGATGTAGTCAATTGTGAGCTGGGTTTTAAGGCTAAAATGCCTTAGTCTGGAATGTAATTTGTTCTGTATATATATATGAAACGTGTTCTAGTATTTTGTACGCCTACGCCTCTGTGTATGGTATAATTAAGTTAAATCTTTTGTTCAAGCTTGTTTATCTAAATATCGTTTAATTGTTATATATGGCCATCCAAATATCATGTATCTGTTATATGTAAATGTTTGTTGAAGACAGCGTGCAGTGCAGAGGAAGATTCTGATGATGATGGAGAGATGAATGCTCTACCAACGAAGAAATCACGAAGGAAATAGGCTCCAGGATTTTGATTTTTTAAAGAAAATGGGATTTTGGGCAACCCCCAAAGTCTCATTTTCATCAGGTGGTATCAGAGCAGTAAAAGATTCTGCTGAACGAGGAGCGAGGTACAATTGTGTTAAAGATAAAGAATTTATGGTCTTGCTATTGTGCAGATGGCGGCAGCGGAAGGTGAGAAGATTTGCAACAACCTAGAGAAGGATACCAAAAGACCGAGTGCGGGAGGGCTTGGTGAGGTATCGTGTAACAGAGGAGGCTGTTACTATAGAGGTTGGTTGCAACTCACAGAGTTCTAGTGAAAGAATGCAGTGGATAAAATTGCTATTATGAAGACCAAAAGCATATGACCAGGAGGTCATAAATTTTTGTGCCTCGGGAGTTTGATGCAGGAGCAACCAGCAACAAAGCAAACCAGAGGATCAGAATAGAGAAAAGTTTGTTTTAAAGTAGAAAAGCGAATTTAAAGCGGATAATTTAAAGCAGATAAGATGGATACAGCCATGCACGCTTTTGGAGAGCTTTCATTGTAAAAAAACTAGGAGAAAATCTTATCAATTCTTCCTAATGCATCTTATATAAATGTA
>APFE030104823.1:112142-130097 GCA_000404065.3 Pinus taeda | reverse complement strand
CAAACCAGAGGATCAGAACAAAAGAAAAGCGTGATTTAAAGCAGAAAAATAGATTTAAAAAGGATAAAGCAGATTTAAAGTGTGCATGCATGAAGCTTTTGTGGAAAAAATCAAGAGAGGATATGATTGATCCTTCCTAAGATTCTTATATAAATGTAATGTGATAGGGTGTGAGATATATCTTATTTGTGAGTAAAATAGTGAGTGAGCAAGATGTAGTCAATTGTGAGCTGGGTTTTAAGGCTAAAATGCCTTAGTCTGGAATGTAATTTATTATATATATATATATGAAACGTGTTCTAGTATTTTGTACGCCTACGCCTCTGTGTATGGTATAATTAAGTTAAATCTTTTGTTCAAGCTTGTTGATCTAAATATCGTTTAATTGTTATATATGGCCATCCAAATATCATGTATCTGTTATATGTAAATGTTTGTTGAAGACAGCGTGCAATGCAGAGGAAGATTCTGATGATGATGGAGAGATGAATGCTCTACCAACGAAGAAATCACGAAGGAAATAGGCTCCAGGATTTTGTTTTTTTAAAGAAGTTGGGATTTTGAGCAACCCCCAAAAGTCTCATTTTCATCAGGATATTAGACAAAGGAATAGGTCCAAAGCAACTATGAGAAAATCCTCTTTAGGTGCAAATAATGCCATTCCCATGACCACCTAACTAGCCCTCGACAACCCTTCCAAATAACTTGTAAATGATGAGGATAAACAAGTTGACTAAAGAGCATAAATTTCCATGAGTATGAATAATAAATATCATAAAAAGAAGACTAGGATAAGAAAATCATAACCACATGGAACAAATAATAAGGTAATAAATTTTGAGGTTTTGAGTTTGGAACATGTAAAATCCTTACAGAATTTTGATGCACTAAAAACATATAAACAAAATGTTACACGAACAAAGCATAGGGGTCCTTTAACATTTGAGACTCATAGAAAATATTGAAGGAAATAATACATCTAACTAATTGCTTTGCATCATGGATTGTAAGTAATTAGAAGGGAATACAAGACAAAAAAAAAACTAGATATATAATAAGGAATTCAGATAGTGAAATAAGATAAGATGTGCATTTCCCCGTACATTTAGATCATGAAAAATAATGAGAAGAAAATGAATATGGAAGTGAAATGTTTATGAAACATGGAAATACTATATAAATTCATAAATCATACCTTATTTGCCACACGATAACCTATAGAAAATGCCCCTAATAAAGAATTATTAACTTGTCTAATTTAATTAGAGCATGAATTAAGATGGAAAAAAAACCAAGTCTAAGAGAGCAACCCCACCTCTCTTGGAAACCAAAATCGCCTTCACTCATATTTAGGAATCCAAACAATAAAATAACAAAAGAATTATGATTAAATACAAAACATCTTCAATAGTTGAAATAATAATTGATTAAATTGTGCAAGATGATTATCCTTCTAAAATACTATCCCTTTCTCAAAGTATCTGCCCATCACCCATAATTAATGAAGATACTTTCATGAGATATTAGATGTCTTAACGCTCATCTATCTCAACAACCAACTATAAATATAAGTTCGATAAGCCATATTAGTTTTAGTGGACATTAATAATCATCATTAAAAAAACGACCAATAAATAAAATAACATTTGGTGAACTAATGCAAAATAAATACCCTCTTCAAAAAAATCCACCCATCACTCTCATAAAATATTAAAAAACTTAATGCTACTCATCTCAACTAACTAATAAAAAACCATCCATAAATAAAAAATATTTGGTAAACTTATTCCAAATAAATAATTTTTTAAAAAATATTCCCTTAGAGAAAACCACCCATTACCCATCCATACACCCATCCATTTTTAATGAAGTCACTTTCATGAAATATTTTAAAGACTCGTTCACCTTAACCAACTAATGAGAAAACTATAACTAAGAGAATAAATGTTCTCCTACATCCTTTTTGACAAATTCAAAATAATAATTTATGCTAAAAAGTAACCAATAAAATAGTTATATAAGAAATGCAACAAAAGATGGAGAAATGGGACAATCAAGGAAAAGTAAACCTATACAGAGAACATGATTTACAAAGACACAAGGAGTTTGCGAAAAGTGACTTTTTTTTAAATGTGATAATTATAAATTTGAACCTGATTTACAAAGATACAAGGAAGTTTGTGAAAAATAAGAAATTTGTGATAATTATAAATGGGAAATGAGTACGTTTTTAGATTATATTAGGTTTTATGAGCGAATTACAAAAGGCATTTGGATTTATAATGCCTTGGTGTAATGGGTTAAATATAGATTCAAACTCCATTATCATTTTCTTAATTCTACTAAATAGTATTATATTAACTACCTTTCTACTTAGTAGTTGAAATAGATAACACAATCCTACATCATTCTATTCATTTATTTATTGGTGTGGCATAAGGATTTAAAAAAATAATTAAAACATTGAAACTAAGAAAATATATTAGGAATCTTAAGATGTCATAAAATGTAAAAACACTTAGCATACTATTTATGAATAACATTATGGCTTTAAAGAAGGCCACAATCATACCAACAAAATCATACAAACAAAATCATTTCATGAAACTTTCATAACCTTCCAAAAAAACCATGTCAATGATGATAAATTAAATATTTTTAAATGCATCATCCTCACCAACAAAACACATCAATATATTGCTCAACTTCAAAAGAGTCACCTTTTAAACAAGTCCGCAATGAAGTTATCATACTGTCAATTATTTATCTAAAATACAAACCTGCAATTAATAGTCCAAAACAAAAAGATAAGAAAATTGTAAAATAAATAAATTATTTATGATTCCAAAAATAGATCAACTAACAACATTAACGATAACTAGCAAAGTTAATAACATCATTAAAGATACTCAATAAAGTTAACAATAGTGTATATGCTAGACAATAACATGGTTGTGGCTTAAGGAACATCCACCAAAACTTGTCACGATTATGTCTTTATGCCATAGTTATGTCCTTTTGTCACTACTTTAACCTCAACCTCGATACAATGGCTTTAGAAATATTTCTTCGACAAGTGGCTTATACTTAAAAAATATCTAAATCTTTAATCTTCACAAACTGATAAATGGAAATAATTTTGTGTCAAGCTAAAATCTTTATTTGCCCTTGTTGATCATATATTGTACAAATAATAAATCATATTTATTGTTTGGAGTGGCAATTACACAAATTCTAAACCTAATTTGAACGTGTTCGTTCGAGATAAAATAGTTCTTCTATTGTTTGAGCAAATTTGCATTTATAAATTTAGCAAATTTTAAGTATGAGAGAAGTTGTCAAATTTCACTTAGAGTCTACTACAATGTGGAACTCGAGAAACAAACATTAGAGAAATTTTGAAGTTAAAAATAAGCCTCAAAACAAAAATGTATAACAAAAATAAACTTTATCAGAACTAGTAAGATTCAATATGATGATGTCAACCATGGGGGATGATTCACCATTTTTGGAGTAAAAAGGTAAAAAGATAAAAAAAATATAAAATATAAAAACTACTTTTTCAACTCATATTTTCAATTTATCACCCTACAATTTTACTCAAATTTCAAGCAGGAGTACATATTGGATGCATAATTTACTGTTGCATCCAAGGAGTACCCATGTTGCATACTTTCTATGGACCTACTACACGAAAAATGTGAGATACATGAAAACTGTGATTACAATCACATTTTTTCTTGTATTTAACCTTTTTCAATTTCGAGCAGGAGCACATATTGGATGCATAATTTAATGTTGCATCCAAGGAGTACCCATGTTGCATACTTTCTATGGACCTACTACACGAAAAATGTGAGATACATGAAAAATGTGATTACAATCACATTTTTTCTTGTATTTAACCTTTTTCAATTTCGAGCAAGAGCACATATTGGATGCATAATTTAATGTTGCATCCAAGGAGTACCCATGTTGCATACTTTCTATGGACCTACTACATGAAAAATGTGAGATACATGAAAAATGTGATTACAATCACATTTTTTCTTGTATTTAACCTTTTTCGTGTAGTATGGCTATGAGATGTATGTAACATGGGTACTCTTTGGATGCAAAATTAAATTCAACATCCAACAAGTGTTTCCACTTAAAATTTGAGTAAAAATAGAAGAAATATAATATATATATATATATATATATATATATATATAATATATATATAATATTTTTTTTTCTCTCTAAAACTTAATAAGACAATCTCATCTTATTTTATTATTTCCACACTATTATTAATTATGATTTCATTATGATTTCAAGTTGTTTTATATTTCATATTTATGACATACAAAAATATAATAAAATGTGAAAATACAAAAAAACATACATTATATATAATTAAATGTCTTTACATTTACTTTATTTTAACCCATTGTAAGTATTTTAATAACATAATTAGTTTAGGTAGTTCCTCTGGTTATTGATTTTTAATCTATATATTTATGTTTTATATGTAGATATACTTCTTATATAATTGAGTTAAAAAGAAATCAAAACACAAAAAAATATAAATTTCTATTATAGTTTTTTGTAAGTTGTAAATATATAATTAAAAAAAAATTGTAAATATAATAAGTAGTAATAGAAAAAATAAATATTCCATCTTATTAATATGTTTTTGTTTTCCAAATTATTACAAACCAAAGTAACATAAATCAGAGTTATTGTTCCCAACAATGATCCCCCATTTTTCATGTTTCTAGGCTCGCTGCCAAGTGTGACTGGTTAATGGTTAAAGAAACTAACATTTTAATATATAACATAAATCACTTAAAATATATGTTTAATATTAATTTTAACCATAACATTTAATCTTTATTATATTTATTTCTAAAAAAATTAATTTTATATCTAAATTAATAAAATAAATTTAAAAAACAATTGTACATTTTTTTGTTTTGTAAATTTATACCTTCTATTTTAAAAAAGAACATAATTACAATGACATAACAGTTAACTATCACAAGACTTTCCTGTTCCTCGTTGACATTATCATGAGTTTGACGAAGCAGAAAAAGATAATGTAACGTTTGATACACAATATTACTTTACTTTTGTAGAAAATCTCAACTAATGTATTCCTTTATTTAACACTAAATGTAATTGAATCATTTAAAGTTATATGATGACGATAACAAATTCTAGCAATTTTAAATGGCGGAAAGATAATAAGAGTCATGTGCAATGGAGTATGAATATGAAAATATAATATATGTATCAAATATATGCTCAAGTGAGAATAATAATGGATTAAATAACTAATGAGGCTTCATAATCACGCACAATGAAGTACAACATAAAATATAAGTTATAATCCATAATATTGAAACATGGTAAAGTGAAAATTAGTGAGTATTAATAGCAAACTTTATGGATAACTTTTGCTGCTGATTACAATAATTTTTTTTATAAAAGAAGTTGAGAGGATATATTGTTTGTCCATACAAATAAGAACACAATGTTCCACTATTAAAGCTTTTTAAAACATTTTCTTACATTTTATTTTATAAATAAAATTTATATTTGAATGCAATGTCATTTTCATAAATTTGTATAATAATCTTTTGAAAGGTTGATGTTATATGGATAAGTTTAGTATAGAATATTGAAAAATCATATTCTTTTTGTTTGAGAATATTAATGGTGGTCTTTCTTTCTGACACAAAAACTTATCATTTTTTTAACTATTCAACCCAATAAGTATCATTCCATTTTATCCTCTTGTATCATAGATTCTTTTTTCATAACAATCATGTGAATTTGAAAATGTATATATGAAAATACAAGAACACTATAATAATAAAAGGCTTCAAATAATTAACTCTTAAAAGTTAAATTGGGTAAGCATTAATCACTGAATAACTTTAAGTTTCGATTTGCGGGCAATTCATGATAATAATATTTAGAACTAATTAAGTATAACTATATCAAAATCCTTTCCAACCGATCATGATTATATTTTCACTATACTAAAAATTTAGAAATCCAAGTCAACATTGGTTACTCTCAGTTAAGTCAACATTGGTTACTCTCATTTTAGTGTTTCTGCTGCTTTCACATTCCACATGAGTCATTGAACTTGTTGTTCGTAATGAGAAATATAAAAATAAGATGGTTGTTGTGGTGTTGGAGAGCCCAACGTTGGCATGGAGGTTATCATTGATTTTTAATTCTAAAAAGTTCATAGTAAGCATTGATTTTTGTCAAATTCTGGAACTTGCTCGAAAGGTTTATTGAATGCTCTTGAAAAAGAAAGCACCATTACATTGTCACTTAATGGATTAGTATGAAAAATTGTCATTATAACATAACACATTGGCATCCATGCAAGGCACTGTTGAGACAGGTGGACAGCTATGCAAACCATTGTTGGCTTGAACATTATGAAGGAGAAACATAACTCAAATATATTTTGTGCCATAGTCACTACATCATCAACCAATTGGTTTGATTCTTCATGCCTCCTTTAGATATAATAAGTAGACATGTATAAACAAAGGTTGGAAAAAGGGAAATGGACATAAAGGTAGAAGCAAATGCGCAAAAGGCATAGGATGCACCTAGACAAAATGAAGGAAGCTTTACACCCAAAGGAGAGAGTAAGGCATAAAATGAAACGACCTCATGAAGAAACATTGGTATGCATGCTGGGCACCTGCATATTTAAGGATTTTTTCTTATGAAAAGTTAGGAAAATTTGAGCAAGAAAAGCCACCTCTTGGTGGTTTTCCATGATGAATTTCAAACTACTATATCTTAAATTCCACCAATAAAGAAGGTACTGTCTGATATTGATTCATTAGCCACAATTGTTGTTTCATATCAATAAAGAAGGTATTTGGTGCTATTGATTTTTGAGTTTCAGCTGTTGTTTCAATGGGCCAAATTAAAATTCCTTTTTTTTTTTTTTAAATCACCATGGACGTGGCATTTTAAATATACTTGAGTTGAGTTTTGAATAACACCTTTTGTTAAGGATTTTGAATTGTGGTTTTTGAGCTTTCACAACCTATTTTTTAGGATCTATGAAAATGACATACATAAGAAAATATTAGAAGCATTGACACATATGCAAGTGTCTCAAGAGAATTAACATTTCTAGCTTTGGATTTCAAATGTTTCATCTATACTACTACTTTTGAGTAGACTAAGCCAATAGAATTTGTGGAGCAAGAACTACTTCCTTTGGTTATTGTACTTATGGGATTTGCTAAACTTGTATGAATGGAATTTTATAGTGTTATAGGGTGGACATAAGGTGAAGTGCAAAGGGATAAGATTCAAGGATTCATGCAAGATCAATGATACCTATGCTTCATAGCTTGTGGATATGTTGAATGAGGCAGTGGTGGTGGCATCACCATCGATTTACAAGAAGGAACAAAGGTAGCACCAAAAAAATGAAATGTGAACAAGGAAGTTAAACATAAAGGTGATAAGAGATATTATGGAAAAATAAAAGGAATGGTGGCTGAGGTGACCAAGTCTAAATAGCCTCTGCAAAAAGGACAAGCTTCTAAAGCCTACTTGACCTAAGAAAGGGCTATGAAGGGATATGAAAGAATGAGATGCAATGAAGAAAGAGGTAAAAATGCTACTCCATGTCCTTCAATGGTGGAGGAAATAATCATCCTTTAGTGATAGGGGAAGGAACTAAAGGGAAAGATTCTTGAAACTTCCAGTTTAAGCTTAGCCCAAAGGGATATTTATGAGAAGTCAAAGGATAGGTGCATATTTCAAATTTTAGCATTGTTGATTTTAAGGTTTAGTATTTTCCAAAATCAGACTAGGTTTGGATACTAGCTCTTCTAGAATGTTACATTATACAAATTAGTTCCTTTTAAAATTTTCTTACTATTGAAAAGAAAAAGATTGTAGGCTCTAAAAAATACCCCAAACTTTTTGCCCCGTACATTTAAAATTTTGGGCCCCCCTTTCTTTTACAAGTTTTCATGGTCATCCCTGGTATGTATGCCTTTTAAAGTGATCCAATCATCACCCAAAACATTCTCCAGAGAAACTCCCTATCATGAATTGTTTAAGTAATAACCTCTTCACCATTGCCAACCACATAATAGATGCTTCACTAAAACTGGAAAGTATACATCCTTTGGAAGTGTGCTTGTTTAAGCTTTTGCTTCAACTAATGATGCTCTATTGGATTTTGTTCCAACTTGTACTTTTGAATATTTTTCTTCAACTAATGATATTGATGGAAACGCCAGAGTTGCAAGCACTATATTCCATATCCTGAAAGCTAAAATGTAGTGTAAAGAGATGTTTCTCCACACCTTATATGGAGTTCCTATTCATTGTTATTAATACTAGATCTCCTGATGCTACACACAGTAGAATATTTGGTTTTGCAACAAAGATAACTCTGTTTTCCTCTCATATCAGATGGATAAAACTAAAATGAATCATTATGATGGACAAAAGGTTGTCTTCATAGGAATGGATGTAATGTCCACCTATTTACATTTCTTGGATATCATATTACCCAAGGAGATGAGCTTATAATGTTTCACATTGGACCTAGTTCTCTTTGGAAATATTTTATGCTCCTCTTGTATTCCATTGATGGAAAGAATAAAACTCCACTAAATGAAGATATACATGAAGTACAAGTGAGTGTGGAGAGGCTAGCTGAAAACACAAATGTTTATAGGAAGAATGGGTCTAGGCCCTAAGTTATCAAAAATGAGGCTCCATCTATTTGCATGGGAGTATAAACTTTGTAGAAGTGCTTTACATGTTTTGGAATTTATTGCTACATATAGAAACACAAGGGTAGCATGCTTATTAAGTTCTATGTAGTTTGGTTACATGGATGCACAAGAACAACATTCTCTGAAATGATTCAAGAAAAGGTGTAAACCAATGAGGAGGATGTGGACAATCCTAGACAAGGTGCTACTAAGGATGATAATGTGTCTTCTGGGATTATTTCTCCTCAAAGTGCCAATGGTGTAGATCAACAAACTCTAAATATTCCCATGTTGGTTGTAGCTCTACTTAATTATGAGATTTTTGTAGGATGCAAATGAAATATTCAAATATTTAGAGCTCCTTCAGTTTTCAATTGTGTTATGGAGATCATAAAAGGTAGTAAGAGCTTGGGAAGGTAAATAGACTAATAAAGGTTGACAATGTGTTATACTCTTTAGTTGTGTCTCCTCGCAACTAGGGTTTTACCCCTCACACCATTTTTGAAGATAGTAATCCCATGGATGTATTGGTCTTAAAACATGAGCATGAGCCAATAATACTAGGGTGCTTTATTAGAGTTAGAGCTATTAGTTTGATGCCTACAATTTATCAGGGTGAAATAGATGGCAATATTATTATTGTACATGTTGAGTTGCATCATGATCGTGATATCAAAGAGAAATTGTAATTGAAATTGTTGGAGTGTAGGCTAGTGTTTTATCAGGTTTCTAAGTGGATTCTACTCATCCAATTGAGTGCACCTTGTTCATTGAATGCATTGGATAAAGAGGAAGACCTTATGAGCCAACTTTATGGTCTTAGCTTAGAGGAAGCAATGCATCTTTGTCTTGAACTTATTCTTTTGACATTGAGGAAAGATGAATCACTTACTTTTGGTTGCTTGGGGCTTGACCCAGGTTCAACGTTAGTTAGCCAAACAAATTCCTACACTACTGGCCCTTTCGGCATCACCCTGCGGAGCGTGGACCGAACTCTCACTCGAAGTAGTATGGGGGGATGCTGAAACCAAGTTTCCGCACCCTGAGATGGTTGTGATGTCGGCTTCTGTTCCTGCCTTGCACAGGTCGTTAAGTTCTAGGGCTTTGTTTGTCTAGCCCTTTATTCCTCCCTTCAGTACCTCCGCGAAGGGGTACGATTGACCTTCGCGCAACCCTAACCTGCGATTAAGGTACTTTCGCGCTGCTAGGGTATCATAGCATGTAGATTCCTGAATTATCTTAAGCAGCTTACTTATCTTATTAAACAATCACAGTTAGCGCCGCGTAAACAAATATTATTACTTGTGTTCAATTAACCAACGTAATTACATAGATTTGCACATCACATAAGCAATATAAATTAAACCCATACACAATAAGGCAAGATGCATTAACAGGAAATAAAGACACATCATTTGTAAAATACTTCTCTTTATTGATATCTTCAGATGATTACAGACTCTATCTACTCTGTGCATATAGCTGTAGGGGTCCGCACACTCAATTGCGGACTTCTACCTTAGGCCTCTGCGCACTCAACTGTAGAGCCTCTACCTACGCTATGACCCGAAACTTAGACTTCTTACTTCTCTACTTCTTATTTCTTATGACTTCTGACCTCCTAGAGCTTACTTATCTCTTTTTATACAATCCCATGGTCCGCAGACCATGGGTAGATCTTTACAGCCGAATTTACTTTACAAAATAAGGGCAGACAACCCTTTATGACTCATGACACCTTCGCACTCTGTGACCACAAAATGCGGAAAATTTACACGTTATTACAAAACTTGACCCAAAACATGAGCTTTTAGCCCCAAAACTATCCTTCGGGGATCCTGTTCCCATCAAGCCCCCAACACAAACATCATGACTCACCCTCGAGTCATTCCGTAGGCACGAAGATCTTAGTGCAAAGACCTCCCAACTCGACTTGTATGATTGCAACCTCGGTAGCACACTGTGCCACTGCCTGCTTTGCGTCTTCAACCATCTGCTCAGTCAATGTCGGCCTGAAGCTTTTGCTAAGTTGCTTGCAGAGTTGCAAACTTTCCTTCAATAGAGGTTGTGACTGTGTAAGCCTCATCCAGCCAGGGCTTTAGTCATGCCTTCAATACTGCTTCCTTGTGCAGCGCTGCATCCACCTGTTCTTTCATCTGCTTGGCCTCCTAAAACTTTTCCAATCTTTGTGTGAGCGCAACGGTTCGCGCTGTGCCTTTGACCTCATCATAGCATTACTGTAGCTCGCGCGCTTATGTCTCCAGTCGATGTACATTAGGGTCCTCTTGCAATCTCGTCAGGACCTCGAACGACTGCTCAAAAAGTTGTGTGTAGTCTGCTACTACATTGTCAACCGCCACTATTGCCTCTATGTTAGTGGTTGCACGTTGTTCCTTTACTTCTGGTGGAGTTGAAGACTAGGCCGTCAACTGTAACTCGGTGATCTACAAGTTCAACTTCAACTGAACCCTCACCATTTCTGTATGAGCATCACGCACCCCTATAGCCAGCTTGCGGACGCGCACCTCGATTGGTTCTTCCTTAGGAATGGCCAACTCTAGGACGATTCAGCATGCTTCCTCCATGACTTGAAGTATACACTTATTCTGGTCGGTTGTCTCAGTCAAGGCGGCAATGGCAGAGTCTCATTGTAGTGTCATCTGCTCGTTGTTAATGTGCTTCTCGTTGATCAACTGTAGGGTGTGGTGCTCACGAGCCTTCAACACTCCATCTTGCAAGAGGTGGAGTGCCTTGCCAAGGAGCATTGCTAGATTCAACCCTACTCCCTTGAGGGAACTGAGCACCACTATCGCATTGGAGGCCTTCACGCGCAGCATCTCGACAGCCACTGAAGTGCTGATAGAAAGGCTAGTGGACACCGTGCTAGCCTGTGATGCACGGGTTTGCAGCTCTTGCAGACCTATCTGGATATCCCCCAATATGAGTTGCTACTACTCCTCAAACTGTTTTAGGGCCTTCGTGGTGACATCCCGCACCGTGTCACAGATGTCATGCAAATCGCCCTCTGTGAGGGTGATTGGGTCTAACGACGTCTTAGTGGCCTTGGGCTTCTTCCTCGACCCTCCTTTCTCTTGTTCCCTTGGACGCTTGATACGGGTGGACGTTGCTTGTGGGTCCACGCCGTGCTATTCTATCTGCTTGTCTATCCCTTCCTCTATCTCAGGTGAAGGCTGTTATCACTCAGAAGTATTCCCTAGAAGTTATAAAAGAAGGAATAATCTGAGGTAACCACAAGCCTAATCTTTTAGACTCAAGTTCTAGCCAACCTAAGTCTAGAGAGGGATCTCTCTTTATAATTTAACTTTGTTTTAGGTAGGATTTCAGGCTAGTTCTTAGTGCTCATGATGTTTTGGTTTTGATTGGGTGGTGGAATTAAGAAAAAAGATGGGAAAAATAAGTATTGAGGCCATTTGGCTATGGAGTCAATCAAAGAGTGGCTTAACTGGATCAGATCAATTACTAAAGTAAGAGTTCACAGGGCAAGCTAGCACAACAAAAAGCAAATCTGCAGGTTCAAATGGATGAGGTAGTCCTAACCAGGGTAAAGGGCAATGAAGAATCCTTAAACTAGGATTAAGATGGAGAAAAGAAGGATGATCAGTAGCGAAGGGAAACTAAGAATCCTTTACTATGGACCAAAGTGGGGGAAAACTATGGAAGTAAGGGAGCAATTAAGAATTCCCAGACCAAGATAGTTTAGCAGAAAACAATGAGAAAGTAAATAGTTAAAATAGAGAGAATTTAAGCTAATTCTGAGAGATCATTCCTTGTTTACTAGTCATATTTCATAGAGAAAACATGTGAATATTTCTAACATGTCGAGAAAACAATATCTAAGCATGAAGAGATAATACTTATTTGGTTCCAACTGTGCACAAGAATCCACTGAAATGTCTTTAGCTTTATTTCATGATCCAACAAAAACAGTCCAGTCTTGAATACAATAGCTCCTTAGCTCGATATAAAATGTCTACATAAATGTATTTTAATCCACCCTAATTACTTCAAATTGTGAAGTATTTATACAAAAAATGTTACAAAATATCTCATAACAATATGAGAATTATTCTAGGAAACCGAAAATATCTTCAAGCATGAAGATAGAGACAGATGGAGAACTATCTTCTTACTATCCCTTTTATTGTGATTGTGTCGGCTGTTGTAATTAAAATTTGTCTCTTTTAGTTGCTTGATACTTATGTGTTGGAATCACTTTATGTCTTCAAACACTGATACTTGTTACGTGCTCCACTTTGACTCTGTTTTACCTGGCTTCCATATAGATTTACTGTAGTAACGTTATAGTAAATATGTTAGTTTCATCCACCATTCACTTTCAGGTAATTTCATCCTTATCATCTTTCTATATATCTCATTAACTTCGATATACTTGGCAAAATTTGTCTTGTTGACGAAAAAGTGCTTCACCTCATGCTCTAGGAAAAATAGATTTTCCAGATTATCATATAATACCTTTCCAGTGGGTAGAGCTTTTACCCCTGAAGTACTAGCTTGGCTGCTAGCCAACTTGCTTAGTCTTTCAACATAATCATCTTGGGTCATCAACTTGTCATGTATTACCATAGGACTGGGGAGTCCTTTTTCCCTTAAAATACCAAATTTTGTCATAAATCTATCAATGTCAGCTTGGATACTTTGCCATTTTTTCTCAAGACTGAGCATAAGATTCCTCTTGGTAAGAATCTTCTTGATTTCTATGATTGTTCCTATTCCATCTCCTATGCCCAATTCATCCAGTTGATACCTATTTATGCTGTTCAAAATTGCTATCAATTAGTTGGCCTCTTCAAGTTTGTCTCCCAATTCTTCCATTGTCTTGTGAATTGCTTCTGTAGCCACTTTTACTAGTTCAGTTTGCTCAAAAATTACTTGAATAGGTGGCCAAACATAATTGATAGAATCAATGATGTTGG
The DNA here is from genome assembly GCA_000404065.3 of Pinus taeda. Lineage (NCBI taxonomy): Eukaryota > Viridiplantae > Streptophyta > Pinopsida > Pinales > Pinaceae > Pinus > Pinus taeda. Next base: position 116,374 of record APFE030104823.1, on the reverse strand, counting down.
CCCAAATCATTTCTTTTATATCTCCTAGTGGCTGTTGCAATGTCAAGTCCTTTTCAAGGACTTTTATTCTTTCTCCCATTCTTTGATTCTTCTGAGCTTCTTCCTTCTATTGTATTTGTGCAAGTTTGCAATCAGTTTCCAAACTTGACACTTTTTCTCTAAGCTTTTTGAGCTCAATAGTCTGGATGGTCATTTCCTCCATGATTTTTACCAATTCAACTATCTTTTCTATGGATGTCCCAACACTTATAGATGTACTTGTAACTGGCAAAGCTTTAGCTGGTGGAACTATTGGTGCTAAGGAAGCAACCAATGTGGAGGGCACTACTGTAGAGACTGTAGGAATTACAGTCTGAGGAGTGGTGGCTAACTCACTCTGTCTAGACTGTATCAAGTTATTATCTCTTTCTCTATTTCTTTCAGTTGATCATTCAGCTTAAGGACTAAGTCCATAAGCTCTTCTTTCTTTCAAGTTTCCAATACTTCAGTTGTCTATGGATGATGAAGGGAAGGAATTTTGAGTTTCTTTTTAAGTGAAACTATGTCATCGTTTTTATTTTTAATTAGCTTTTCTGCAACCTTTACATCCTTGGGGTCATGCCCTAGCTCTATGATTAAGTACTCTAAGGACTTTATCCTAGTATCCTTGGCCTGTGAAGCGGCCTTCTCTAACTGGAATTGTGCTGATATATTATTCAGCAAATTTTGGAGTTGGTGTGCTGCAATGGCCTTGCTAGTCAAGGTGGAATAGACCATTTCCCTAGTCTACTTGTGTAATTCTATTTGGTCAATAGGATGGATATCCTTTGCCAATACTTCAAAGTCTATCTTTAAGTAATCTGCTATTGACTTGGGCTACTGTGTAGTAGGCTTCATGAAAGTCATCTGCATTTTACTTTCTTTTACATCAAAGGCTGACATTAGCCTTGTTTGATTAGTAGGAGCCATTTTAAGGTAATGTGCATAGCTTTGGGCCTTCAATCTTTCATTCTTGGCCTTTATTTCTTTGTATTTCTCTCTAATGTCTTGGTTCTGGCCAGTTGGAGCTCTGAATGAGGATACTTCCATGCTCTGTTGTCTCTCCAACATTTGAGCATATGAAGTGGAAGGTTCTTGTGTACCTCCAGTGGGAGTGGTATTCCTACTTTCTACTCTTTGTACCTGTAGTTCCAGCTGTTTCCTCTGTGAACTCTTGTTCTGACAATGGATTTAACCTTTGCCTCTTGACATAAGTCTGTGCAACAGGTCTTCTAGAAGGAGGGGCCTCCTCTTTATCTCTTTTGGGTTTTTTCTCATCATTTAGAGGAGTTTGTAAAATAGGAGGATTACTCATGATGTGTTTTGGCTGAGCCAACTCTTTTGATATGTATGTTTGCTTTGATTCCTCTTGCTCTTAAGGTCCTTCTTCTGCTGTTTTCTCATTGTGTTCTTGTGTTTCCCTTTGAGATTGGGATTCTCCTGACACCTGTAAAAAGGAATCTTCATCAAGTCTTCTTTCTAAATCAATCAACACATTATTGACAACAACTTCTGTGTTATCTCGGTCTCCTAAAGCGTTCTCCACCCATTCTAGTTGATTTGCATACTGTTTTATTTCAGGAATTCTGTGGTGGACATAAGGAGATAATTTGTTCTTTTGTCTTCTATTACAGATGAAATCTAAAGGGTCATATCTCCATATAAAACTTTGTTTCAGTTTCAGCCTCTAAATGATTTCTTCTGCTTCCTTTCCTACTTCCCTACTATTACATATGAAGGGGCCAAGCCGATCTTTCATTCTAAGTTGAGCTTCTTCTTGGACTTCACAAAATGCACCTCATCTGAATTAATCATTTGCCTGTAGTACTCTAGAGCAAACAATCTCATGGGGAGGTATTTTGGTAGTTTGTAGGGTGCTAACTCACAACCATATATTCTAATTTCAGTGTGATTTTGGTACAAGCACCAATCTCCCACTCTATATTGCTTGGACAACTATAGGACCCTCCTGATTTCTGCACTGATTCTGGGGGGAGGACTTCCTAACAGCACAGTTTCCACTGGGTGCACAAAAAGATCTATGAAATCTGTATAAGAATATGAAGAGTCATATAGGTGGATTAATGAAGTCGAGAAGACTACTGATCTAGGGTGGACTCTGGTATCAAGCTTTTGGAGTGTGAATGGGAATTTATCAGCTTTATAGTACAGGAAAAGATGATATAAAATTGATGAATATTTGAACACTCTTTCATTGTCCATCCTCATGAATTGATCACGCATCTTATCTGCAATGAACTTAGCATAGTCAAACATGATGGCAGGGGGCTGTCCAGGAGTGTAAATGGACATAAAGGCTATAGTAATCTCATCAACAAATTCACTTGTAGTCTGGCCTAACACACTGGATATCATTTCTATGTTGTCTCGGCCAAGATCAAAGAATATGGTTGACATGTATGGGGGAGGGTCCTTTAGAATGTATTTCTCTTCCCTAATGAAGGTCTGGAATAACTGAGCAAGTTTGATTGAGATGAGTGTAGGGAATCTATTAAGCAAGTCTCCAACAGAAAGGGGGGTCAGGTTTTGGCCTAGTTGCAACTACAACATTTCATTTAGGATTTAGCGGTGATGGTAAATAATACAAAGTGGTCAGGGGTCATCACTGCTCTTTGGCTGGGACTATAGTTCATATGGAAATAGTGGATAATCTATGGGAAGATATGAACTCTGGGGAATCAGTACTTGGGTAAACCTGATTCCCAAAGACCTATTTTGTCTGCATGATTCAGGTACTGGTCTATGTAATTGCAGTATAATTTCAATGGGGATTCTTGGATAGAGGTATCTTTAATTTGAAAATCTTTATCTGCCAGAGGGAGATGGTCTAAGTCCCTGTGGGGAGTAGAAATTGGTAGGACATTCAATGCAATTGGAGCAACAATCCTTGGTTCTTGTGGATTCAAGGACGGGGGCGAAGGGTTTTTAGTAAAATTGGGGAAAATTGGTCCAATTCAGAGTCTTTTGGAGTCACTAGGCAATTGTTTTAGTGAATTACTTAGTAATTTAAAGCAATTGAGTAAAGGTTTGGGAATAAAATAGGGTTTCTTAGTGAATTTGGGTAAATACTTGGTTTCGGCTCTAAACGGATTGATGGGTGACTGTGCACAGTTTACAGGAAGCGTGCGTGACTAAAAGGTGGTCTGGAGTTTCAACAGCTTCAACAAGTTGGCAGTTGGACGTGGGTTGATGGTTGCACATACTCGGGTGCTTGTGTGGCAGTCTGAGTGATCTTTTTCACAATAAAACTAAAAACAATGAGCTTTTTAGTTTTATTCGTAAAGTCAACTGTTTTGGCGGGTACATAGGGAAAGTACGCTTGGATTTAAGCACGGGATGAGACATTTTGTAGGAGGTGGTATGTGGTTTTATTTCACATAGATTTTGGGCTGGAGTGGTTTTGGGGGGAGGCCGCCCAATGCCATTTATCGGGCACCACGTAGCAGCGGGGTGAGCAGTGAAACCTCCCATAACGGGCGGGTAAAGGTCGGCCTTCGGAGGCCGCCCGATATGATCATTGACCGTTGGATCAAAAGTGACTTGATCGTACGGTGATCAGGGCGGGGATTTGACATGAAGTTTAATGGAGGGGCTCGAGGGGGTTTTAAATGTGGCGAGATTTAATTAATGATGGATTATGAAGGTTTAATGACACTGCGGGTGATTTCATTAGCAGAGATAGATTATTAATCAACCACAGATTCATTAATTAATCTCTTTTATTAGACAGAGGGTTTTAGTTATTAATTAGTCGCTGATCAACTAATTAACCCTTTTAATCATTCATTAATAAAGTTTATGTTTCAAACTTTGGGGCGGGATATTAACATAGGGGTTTTTATTATATAACTATAGGGGAAGGGTTTATTGCTTTTCAGCATTTAATATAAATAAAGTTAATTTTAATATGAATTGAAAGCGGAAAATAACTTAACGCCAAATCAAATGTGTATTTATAATTTATTTGCTTTTATAAACACAATATAACCTAGGTTTAGTGTTATTTTTATGGGTTTCTTCGAAAAAGGGGTTTGCTTGGGGGGTGATCACTTTCCTAAGGTTTTATCCTTAGGGAAAAGGGTTTTATTAGGGAAAATGAGCGATTAATGGAATATGAGTGAATTTGAAGGGGGTGAATGCTTATGAGGGGAATTTTAGTACTTAGGACCTATAAGTTATTGGGTCGAAGGTCC
>APFE030104823.1:55270-95961 GCA_000404065.3 Pinus taeda | reverse complement strand
AGAATCTACACACCTTTTTTCACTTTGTAGGAGCTTGATATTGCCTCTGATGTATCTCTGTACTTTTGGATCATCCACTTCTGAAATTGTGAGCTACAGTAGCCCTCTGTGTCCTCTTTCCAATGCCACCAATCTCATCCAAATTAGGTTCTCGAAGGAAGAGTTATGAAAAATCTCCCACAGTGACCTGATTATAGACTAGTTCAGTAGAGCGAACTTGTACGACGTGCCACGAGTCATTGTTTTGACCTTTGGCTCTGAAAAATATATACAAGAAACTACAGTCCTTCCTCTTTCTGTACCTTCTTAAGAAATTCCAATTTGATGCTCAGAGAGAAAGTTATGACGATTTTCCCCAGGTCACCTGTTTAGAATGTAATTCAGGAGTCTGTAAAAAGACCAACTTCCTCAGATCATATATCCGCAAATATAGCGCGAAAAGCTATGAAATTTGGACCCGATATTTAGCGTTTCTTCTCAAATGGTTTTTTTTAGCTTCTGAAATTTCGCGGAACAAAAGTTATAGTAGAAATGCCACGATGACTTGTTTGGAGCAGAGAAACCCTAGAATCCAAAGCTCTGATACCAAATGTTATGAAACCAGCTCAAGAAAAGATAGAAAAGATAGATCAACGCCTTATAATTTAGCCTCTTCAAGGGGGCAACCTCCTTTACATTACATAAATGAACAATTCCTGGATGATTCAAATGAAAAAACATCCTTTCTATATATAGGAGTCTAAGGAGTCACAATATAACTCAGCCGACATAACAATAATAATATAAAGCCACAAAAATAACAATAGAGGGATTCTATGGGGCACAGTAATAACAATATGGGGATAATAAGGGCACAACAATATTAATAAGAGATGCAACTACAATATTAATGGGGTAATCACTAGTATTATAGGGACCCAACAATGACCAACTCTTGCAACAACAAAAGACACTTTGCCAAACAATATTGCAATGGAGCTCTCATTGCGAGATGAGCGATAAAGTCACAAGTCAAGTCGTGGATTTGCGACTCGATTATGATCTTATTGATAAGAAAATTTCTGATTATTTGAATTGGCAGGAATCAGAAGAAAGTTGAAGAAAAGGCAGAGTCAATCAAGACGCTAACTAAGTTGAATTGGGACACTTACTGGCAATAATTGGTTAAACTGCACAGTCAATGTATGCCTCTGAAATGCCTTACAAATTCTGCTGAAAAAATAGCGCCAACGCTTGCTGATTCTGTTTTCGAAGGACAACTAAAATTGGAGGTCAGCCAACCAAAGCTCCTGATGCCGATGCTGAATGCTTGCGATCTCAGAGAACAGATGCATAGTTAATTTTCAGATACAATTTTAGTTTTATTTTAGATCTATTTTTGCCTTAGATGAGGATGGTCATTTAAACCTCCTCCTATATTTTTGTAATAAACTATTTTTAGTCTTTAGTTAGTAGTATTTTAACCCCTCTCATGCATTTAGAGAGGGGTCCAGAAATTTGTCAAAAGAATTTCTTCAGAACATGCACTTCTGTACTGTTAATAGATATTGAATTATGAGAAGATAAATCTATATTGTTGAAGCTCATGAGTAGGACTTGTTATCAATGGTACTTTTATCTCTTAATGATTTCTACTTATGTGTCAAGTAATATGTTATTTTCAGTTGTTTATATATGAAAGCTTGAATTTTTAAGTTATCATTTGGCACTTTTGTACGGTGGTAACTATTCTGTTTATGCTTAGTGTATGAGTAACTTATTATGCGATACACTTCTCACAATTGTTTCGGCTAATTCCTTATACGGAACAATTCACTTTTAATGAATTCTTTTCTTGTAGCAATTGAATGATATTTATTACCAATTGCTGTTAGAAACTATTTTAGATCGCATAAGTGAAGAGTTAATCTCGGGATAGTTTTAGAATTAGATGTTTCTGTTCATTAGAATAAAATTGCATGTTTTAGATTAGATTTAGATTAAAAGCACTCTATGTAGAAATATTTTAGAAAGGAAAACATCAACTCTTATCATCCTCACAAATAAATTGGCAAACTGGTCCCATTATCCCTAGTCGGACCCACCATCCCAAACGAAAAAGGAGTTGCTTTCAAGGTCCAGATCGGGTGGGTATCCCCCTTGTTGTAGACCTGATTTTCAGGGCTTCAACACCTTGATGCACTGCACATACTTGGTCGCCTACAGCGAAGCATACTTCGTTGCCTTTGGAAGGTCTGGCATGACCAAAGGGAATTGACTGTCCTCCGGAAGCTCCCAAGCTACTAGCACAATAGACATCAAGAGCCACACATAGTGGACATCTTTCTGAGCTCCTATGCTTCACGGTAGTTCGCAAGGAACTTACTGCGGAGATAGTTTGCCTAATTGAACTGAACTCCTTCGGCACACTAGGGTGACGACAGGCGCTGGCACCTCATCAGCGCGACACTTCCTCATCACCTTTCGTGCTAAAATTTGCGTAGCCACCTTTATAGCAGGGTGTCTGTGGGCAGATTTTCTCCTATGTAGGGCGACTGCGTGATCCTATGGATCAATCTGTCTATGATTGGTATTGGCTCCTCCAGCCATAGACACCCATCATGCACCAAGCATAGCACCTGCTTGATGACCAAAACTGTAATCAGGGTGTGGTTGTAGTGTGACACCCATAGCAAGTTGAGCAGACCAGCCTTGTCTACTCCTCTGAGCCACCTCCACGAGTCCAATGCGGTCATTCTGGTGGTTGTATCGATAATGTGGTGCATCAGTTGCTTGGTCGCCAAGTGTGTGAACTTCTCGTGGTTAGCCAAGTCCCAGTCTTTGATTTTTAACAGAGGAACCCATGCCAAGCATGGTCCCTCAAAAATAATTTCATTCGACAACTGAGGGGTTTGCAAGGGGACCTTGCTCTTGTCGATATCTTTCGGTACCTTGGCCTTGCCATTGGGCGGAGGGACGTACTCAGGCAACTGAGTGATAGGGTTAGCACCCTGGGCTTCAACTGCCTCCATGTCTATTCCCACATATTCATCATATATTGGGATGTCTTCGATTTCTTCCTCCTTCGGCTCCAGATTGATGGATTTTCCCTTCTCCAGTGCGGTGGGCCTGTCCTTCATTGGGTTTCTTCTTGGTGATGCGCGCACCGATATTGCAGGTTGCTTTCCCTTCTTATCCTTCGTGCCCTCATTGGTTGGGGTGGGATTTGGTCTCAATGTCCTTGGTGATTTAGGGACTTCTGCTAACACTTTGGTAACCTCTGGAGCAACTTATTCAGCCTTCATAGAAATTTCTGGCACCAACACTTTTGCTACTTCTTCGATATCTATAGCTTCTATGGGTGCTGACATAACGCTAATCAACAATTCTCATGATGTCTTTGGTAAGTTCTCAAATGCTGAACTCGCTATCAGAGCCTCGAAGATTTCTCGATTCACGTGCACCTAAGAGGTCAACAACTCAATGCTCAAAATGCCAAGTGTTTTTCACTGGGCAGCCACCTATAATTTATAGGGTATTTTGAATTCAAATCTGACCATTACCCCTAAATTTGGTTCATTAATGCTAGGTTGGCAGCAGATTTTCAAGGATCTAACCCATAAATTTTGTCTTAAATGATGGCCGCCCACTCTATTTGGCCACATTTCTACCGTCAAATCATGAACAGTGACTTTAACAGTCACTTTCCAGCCAACCTATGCGATTTATTTCGGGGTAGCGCAACTCCCTTCATGCTTCCGCGAACCCTATGACACTTGCGTCACACAATCCTCCAATCGCGCAACTCCCCAACCCGGGCAATGTAGTTTATAGTCCTGTGCCTCCTTTCAGCTGCCTGGAGCATTAAGATCATGCTACCTTCATATAGTCACATGGCTAGACCACCAGTGTATGGAATCAATCGACTGCCATTCACCTTTCCTGGGAAGGGATATCCATTCAATTTAACCAACTGAACCTCTCCTCCATCAGTAATATCCTTAATGACATAGGGCCCTAATCAGTGCATTTTGAATTTACCTGGAAATTTATCAAACTTGCTGTCATATAACAAAACCATTTCATTTACCTTCAAGGTGCGTAACTTAATGTGTTGATCATGCCATGCTTTCTTGCACTGCTTTTGGACATGTAGGTGAAATCCAGCTAGAAATCTCTATTCCTCAAGCTCAGCCAGGTGCGCGAGCCTCTCTTCGAGGGCTTCACGATCCGTCATACCCGTGAGTGCCACTATGCATAGACTAGGCACAATGTATTCCATGGGCATTACTGCTTCAACACCATATACAAGCCTAAAGGGTGTTTATCCAGTCATCTTCTTGCATGTCGTCTGATAGGTCCATAGTACTGCGGGTATGCGTAGGTTCCAATCACTTCGTTGAGCATTGAAAGCCTTGGTCAGTGTGTTCTCCATCACTTTATTTATGCTTCAACCATCCCGTTAGCCTGTGGGTGATAAGGCATGCTCTTCTGGTGATATACCTGAAATTCCTCCGTCGGCGCGCTAATTGTCTCATTCAGAAAGTGCGTATCGAAATCACTCATCAAAATCTTTGGACACCCAAATTGCGTTAGTACATACTCAAAGAGGAACTTTGCAGTAGTTTTGCCTGTGTAATCCTTCATAGGTTGTGCCTCCACTCGTCGAGTCAAATACTTCGTTGTGGTGATAATGTATCTCACTCTTGTCTTCTTCCCTTGGGGCTGAATGGATCCCACAAAATCTATCGCCCATTTCTTAAAGGGTCGCAACATCATCTGTGGATTTAGAGGTAGCTCATCTCTCTATGATGACCTGCCAGTCCTTTGATACACATCGCACGCTTTGCAGTATGTAGGTTTTAACCCCGTACAAAAATTATCTGCATATGAATTCTAAAACACAGAAAATAAACAATGTGAGAGAAAAACACATAAAACACATATACATAGAGATTTTCCTCTGGATCCCAAAACCGAGACTACTAGATTGATTTTTCATTATGTTCCTTTCAATGTTACAATACAAATTTATACATGTTGAAGCATCCAATACCATGGACTGAAAACCATCGCATCCAAAACCATGTGCAAAAACCATGCACAAAACCATATGTAGGTCTACCCAACCTAATATAGGGTCCAATTTTTTTTCCCCAGGGTGATGCCCTATACCCCATAGAGGGGGGCTACCCACCCCCGTCAAAATTCCTGTGGCCCCTCTGCTACACAATCAGTGCAACAAAGGGCAGGCTCTGCCCCCCCTCTAACCCCCGGTTGACTACGTGGGGTAGTCATGGAAAGAATATAACACAACCCAACATTCTCACACTTGTTGTTTTCTTTCCATAGGGGGCCAGAAGAGAGCTTAGTCATTTATCCAGCCCTGCAACACCCGTTGTCTCTCTACACCAATAGAACTTCTCAAAGCTCACAGATTTTGTCAATGCATCAACAATATTCTTCAAAGTGTCCACCTTTACCAACAACACCTTTTTGTCTTCTATCATATCCCTCACAAAGTGATGCTGAACATCAATGTGATTTGTCTTTGAATGGTAAGCATGGTTCTTTGCCAAGAAAATTGCACTTTTGCTATCAGAGTCTATCCTTATAGCTCCTTGTACTAACCCCATATTTGAACACAATCTTTGCAACCAAACTACTTCCTTGCTTGCATGAGTGGCTGCCATGTATTCTGCCTCTGTAGTTGATAGTGCCACTATAGATTGTTTCTTACTCATCCAATTGACTGCACCTCCAAATAGGTTAAACACATACCCACTTGTAGATCTTCTCTGATCCAGGTCTCTATCCCAATCCGCATCAACAAAGCCACAAATATCCGAAACTCTGTCCAATATTGGTCTTCCTTGGTAGCACAAACCGTAATCACTAGTGCCACACAAATACATGAAAACTTGCTTCACTGTTGTCCAACGCCCCTTTATGGTTTTGACATAAACCCGCTCAATAATCCCATTGCATGTGCAATGTCTAGTCTAGTAAAAACCATCGCATACATCAGGCTATCGACTGCACTTGCATATGGAACACATGACATATCCTCTTCCTCTTCTTGTGTCTTGGGACACTGTTCAACATATAACTTTACATATATAGGAATAGGAACCTTCATCGGTTTACTATCCTGCATATTAAATATCTGTAGTATTGTCACAACATACTTCCTCTGGTTTGACCACAACTTCCTCTTTGCTTGATCTCTTTTAAATTCCATGCCCAAAATATAGCTTGCAGCACCAAGATCTTTCATGTCGAATTTGGATGACAATTGGGTCTTCAAATCTTGGATAATTTCTTTGTCATTTCCAACCAGCAACATATCATCCACATACAAGACCAGAGAAATAACATGGTCACCAATTAATTTAAAATATACACAGTGATATGCCTTGCTTCTGGTGAAGCCAAGTCCTCGTATAAATGTATCAAATTTCTGATACCACATACTTGGTGACCATTTTAACCCATACAAAGACTTTTTTAACTTGCATACCAGTTCTTTCTTACCCTTCACCGCAAAGCTTTCAGGTTGCATCATGTATATCTCCTCTTCCAGATCCCCATGAAGAAATACTTTCTTCACATCCATCTGTTCTACCTCAAAATCAAAAGTAGTAGCAATAGATAAAAGTAATATAATAGAAGCTACCTTAACAACAGGAGAACAAATATCACCAAAATCAATTCCTGGCACCTGGGAATAATATTTTTCTACCAACTGAGCTTTGTATTTCTCCACCTTTCCTTTTGCATTTATCTTCTTCTTGAACACCCATTTGCTGCCAATGGGTTTCCTTCCAGCGGAAAACTCCACCAGATCCCAAGCCTCATTTTCGTGCAAAGATGCCATTTCATCAACCATGGCCTCTTTCCAGAGTTTTCCATCCTCTGAATCTACTGCTTCCTTCACAGTTCTGGGATCATCATCAGTAATAGATAAAGAAAAATTTGAATAGAAAGCAGATGGACTATACCTTTTTGGATGGCTTCTTTCTCGAACTGATCTTCTCCCAACTGGAGTTTGTGGCTCTTCATCTTCTGATTCCTCTTCTGCTGTAGAGTCTGATTCTTCCTCCTTTAGCTCAAAATCTATCTTCTTAGGTTCCTTTGATGGTACTTCATGTTTAATAACATTTTTCACCTCTATGAACACCACATCTCGGCTGTACACAACCTTCCTTGTTACTTGGTTCCAAAGTTTATAACCTTTTAAATCATCCTTATGCCCAATAAAGATGCACTTTTCATATTACTATCCAACTTGGTTCTTTTCTCCTTTGGAACATGTACATATGCATCACATCCAAATACTCTCAGATGTGAAAGAGAGGGTTTCTTACCAGTCCATACCAGGTAACATGCTATCTCCACCACCTCTGCCCAGAATTCCCATCCTAACCTGGCACCACTGAGCATGCTTCTTGCCCTTTCCATCAACGACTTGTTCATTCTTTTTGCAACTCCATTTTTCTCAGGTGTGTATGGAGTAGTCTTTTGTCGTACTATACCACAATTCTTACGAAATTTTCCAAATTCCTTGCTGCAAAACTCTCCACCATTATCTGACCTCAACACCTTTATTTTCTTCCATGTCTAGTTTTCCACCAGAGCCTTAAATTCTTTAAACCCGTCAAAGACTTCATATTTCTTGTTAAGGAATTATATCCATGTATTCCTTGAGAAGTCATCTATAAATGATACATAGTACACAAACTTACCTAGTGATGGAACCTTCACATGTCCAAACACATCACTGTGCACAAGCTCTAATATTTGTTTCACCCTCTTTCCACAAGAGAGGAAACTCACCTGATTCTGCTTCCCATATACAAAATTTTCACAGAAATCAAAATCTAGAGAGCTATTACTCATACCTTCTACCATCCTTTACCATGAAGTATTCGAAGGCCCTTCTCTCCAATATGTCCAAGCCTCTGATGCCACAACATGGTCTTCTCTTTGGAGACCACTAGATTTTCTACTCCACTTTCAGGAAAAACAAAACTATTGCACCCATCAACAACAGTGCAACCTTGCAACTTGTACAGAGTTCCAATCCAAACTCCCTGCATCAATACCAATGCTCCTCGAACCATCTTGCAAGTATCCTTCTCGAAGACTGTTTTTACACCTGCATCATCCTACATGCTTACAGAAATAAGATTTCTGGCCAATGTAGGAATATGCAGAACACCCGAAAGTGTTCTAACCCTTCCACCTTGCAACTTCAACTTTACTTTTCCGTGAGAAATGATTCTAGCCTTCCTATCATCCCCTAAGAAGACATCAGCACCATCATATTTCTCATACTCATAGAACCACTTTCTATGGGGAGTGAAGTGAAAGGATGCACCTGAGTCAATCAACCATGCCTCATGATCTATGTGTGTACTTAAAGAAGCCAAGTACACATCCCCACCTTCATTTGAGGTGGTTTTCGCATCTGTAGAAGGAGCATCATCATATGCCTTTCCATTGTTAGAAGTTTTATATTTACAGTCCTTTTTGTAGTGCCCTTCCTTTCCGCATTTCTAGCAAACCACCTTTACAGGTTTTCCTGGAGATTTAGATCTGACTCTAGATTTAAATATCCCACTCGATGACTTATTTTTGTTTCTGTTATGGGACCTTCCTTGTACAGACAAGGCATCACCATTCTGGCTCTCCATGTTTTTCCATCTTATCTCCTCCGTCAGCAAGGATGAGACTATTTCATCAAACTGCAAGGCAGTTGCATTGCTACCTATTGCAATAGTCAGACTATCCCACGAATTTGGTAGAGAACAAAACAAACTGATGCACTTATCTCCATCTAAAATTTTAATATCAACATAGAATATTTGACTTACCACAGTATTAAATGCATTTAGATGCTTTGTCACCAAGTCTCCATCTTTCATCCTTAGGTTATACAACTTTTTCCGTAGGAACAATTTATTCACCAGAGACTCAGATTGGTACAAATTCCCTAACTTGTCCCACAAAGACTTAGCAGTAGCTTCCCTTGATACATTCAACAATACTAAATCTGGGACACACAATCGTATTATGCTCTTTTCCTTCCGATCCAACTTCTTCCATTCTTCATCGGACACTCTTGTTGGTTTAGTTCCCATATCTACTATGATCCATTGATCTTTATCCACCAATAGATCCTTCATCTTGAGTTTCCATAGCTCAAAACTCTGACCATTAAATTTCTTGATCTCTATCTTTCCACTGCTCGCCATCTTCTTTCACCACTAGAATCGATCCCATAGATCTCCCACTGAATAGGGTTTACCACAGGCCTGAGTGAAACCCCTCAACAATAAAGGCATCCCCTTGAAGCCAAAACAACTTTGATACCAAATGTAGGCTTTAACCTTGTACAAATATTACCTGCATATGAATTCTAAAGCACAAAAAATAAACAATACGAGAGCATAACACATAAAACACATATACAAAGAGAATTTCCCCTGGATCCCAAAACCAGGACTACCAGCTTGATTTTTCATTATGTTCCTTTCAATGTTACAATACATATTTATACATGCCAAATCATCCAATACCATGGACCGAAAACCATCATGTCCAAAACCATGTGCAAAAACCATGCACAAAACCATAGGTAGTTCTACCCAACCTAATATAGAGTCCAAAAAAAATTTCCCCAGGGCGCTGTCCTAGACCCCATAGAGGGGGGCTACCTGCCCCCCTCAAACCCCTTGTGACCCCCCCATTGTGCAATCAGCACAACGAAGGGGGGGCTCTGCCCTCCCTCTAACGCCTAGTTGACTATGTGGGCTAGTCATGGAAAGAATATAACACAACCCAACATAGTACACTTTTGAATCCTGATAAAGGGTTGGCCACCACAACCCTATGCATAGAATTTTCTGTGTGGTTGCTCTCCCTGCATAATGTCCTCCTACAGTGCCCCCATGAGCGTCCGTGAGGACACTGCTCCTTTCAAACTCTGGTACATATTGTCGCAATATTTCATCAGATCCCATTTTGTACAGATGCCCAACAATGACAAAAAATTCTGTCATGTGCACCACTAAATCCTTCTTCTGCTGGACTGTGTATCCTTCTGGGGTAGTTCCTATTGTTAGGAAGTGTATGGTATCTTCAAAATGACCATCCGCGATGTGCACTGCAAAACGCTGCGCATCTGGCAATCCCTCCTCCAAATTAGCGGGCTCTTTCCCTGTTTCGATGCATGACAGATGGTCTGGTCGTGCGTTTAGTCGTCCAGGTTTTACAATAACTTCAAAATCATACTCCTGGAATAATAACAACCATCTATAGATTCTCCCCCCCCCCAAAACAGGCTTATTGACTAGGTATTTCAATGCGGAATGATCTGTATACATCTTAAAATGGCCACCCAGCAAATAATGTCTAAACTTCTGGAGCGCGTATACCATGGCTAACCCTTCGCGCTTGGTGGTGGAATAGTTCTTCTCCACCTTGGATAATTTTATGCTTGTGAATGCTATAGGAAGGTCCAAGTCTCCTCCGCCAGCTTGTGTCAGTATTGCTCCCAACACTATACATGACGCGTCAACATGTACATGAAACTCCTTCTTCCAATCTAAGAAGACTAAAATCGACACGGTAACCATCTTTTCCTTCAATACATCCAAGCTTTTCTTATAGTCCTCATTCCAGCATAATGTGACATACTTTTTCAACCACTTCTTCATATGCGCAATGATCTAGGCATAGCCCTTGATAAAATTTCTATAATATCAAGTATTCCCTAGGCTATCGCACAACTGTTTCACACTCCCCGGGGCTTCTAAGTCAAGTATCACTGCAATCTTCATGGGATCTACCATCAATGCTCGTCTACAAACCACATGACCCAATAGGGTCGCAAAAGGAACAAAAAACAGGCATTTCTTCAGATTGAGTGTGATCTGGTATCTTCGACAGGTATTTAGCATCAGGCACAAACTTTCCACATGGCGTTTCACCAGCCCAAACATAGTACAGTCATCAAAGTACACTTCTAGGAACTTATGAATAAATTCCTTGAACGCAGCAACAACTACGTGCAAAAAAATTGCAGGTGCATTCTTCAATATGAAAGGCATTATAGTGTACTGAAAACATCCCCACTTAGTCGCGAAGGTCATCTTTCTCCTATCCTCCGGTACGATTTTGATATGATGGTACCCAAAGAACCCATTAGTGATGGAATATGCTTCCTGGCCACCCACATTGTCCAACAGTTCATCAGTGAATGGGTTTGGGAAAGGATCAAGTACATAGGCGTCATTCAACTTCCTGAGATCTACACATATTCTTATTTCATCCTTCTGCTTCTTTTCCTGTACCACCATTGGGCTTACCCAATCAGATTCTTCTATGGGTTCAATGATGCCTTCCTTGAGCATATTGTCTAGCTCTAAGCGGACCTTCTCCTTATACTTCAAATTGAGATGGTAAGGTCTTTGCTTAGCCGGCTTCGCATCGAGCTTCAATTTGATCTTCATAATACCCAGGTCTCCTATTATCCCTTTTAGATCCATAAACTTGGTAGGGAACAAATCTTGGTATTTGTGGAGCAATTCAGTGACTTTATCCACCATTATGTCATCCTAGTAATCTCTAATCTTCGCGAATTTAGGCTCTGCCTCCGTACCAATATTCACCTTTTTCGTTTTTAGTGGCACGGTTATATCAGGATTCTCAATTTGCGGTCCCTCAACCTTGCGATGACCTTCCGTTTCAAGGATTTTAATCTTTCACAGATACTCACCTTCTTCTTCAGTGATTATGTTATATCATTCCAGTGCGTGACTCAGCTGAGTAGTCCAATTGGGTTGAATCAGGGCCAAAGGATCTTGTGATATCCTAAAGATTACTACTTTCACTTCTTACAGTGCCTCGTCAATATAGTAAAACCCGTCTTCAAAGCTAAATGTCATTATGAATCCTTTGCGTAGAACATCCGATTCACTTGTACCATGGCAGAGCTCTATTTCTAAGTACCAATTCATTGGGATAACATCCAGAGTGTGACAGAACAAGTGCACCCATTCAGGTCGTAGCTTCGCTTCATAAGCTTGAGCCCATTTGGCTAAGTGTGCATGCAGATCATCCTTCCCATAATATTTGTCTGTCATTTGTACCTTTGCCTTCCCAAAGTGTGTTCTCATCATCCTCCTACATTCGTTCCAATTGTCAAAGCTACCCTTGTGGGTACCCCATCGTCTTGCGGGCGTAATGCACAGTGCCTAGTCCAAAGCCTGGAAGCATTGCTTCTTTGGTACCTCCCTCTCAAATACATCCAAAAATATATCTACATCATTCAGGCCATCATAAGTGGGCAGATTTCTTACCTCTGATGACACAAAGCACAGTGACTGGGTCATCATGTTACAGCTTAGTGTGGTTACTTCATGTAACTGATTCTGCCAGCGCTCTAATTCTTCATCAGTGTTCAAGGATTGTGTTACATTACTCACGACCCTTGCGTTGCAAAAACGACACAATCTATAATAGTTTTCCACATAAAACTACTATAAACCCCGTCACTGATAACATTCTTGCCTGGCCTTATTACATGCTCCCTCAACAAATTGCAACTGTGCTAGGTGCATCCTCACTTTCCTTCATCGCATGTTACCTCAACATGTTATGACCTTCCCTTGTTGTAGTTTGTCTTATTATATTGTGACTATCCATGCATTGCAATCGCAACGATCTAGTGTTGTGATTGTTTACCTTCCCTGTTATGATTGAAAGACTGGATCAATAATAGGCATAAATTCCTCTTATTCAAAAACATCTAACTATAGATACAAACATATACTTTGGGAGGTGGGAAATAACCTCTCAATGCACTTTTTAGATAGTTATTAGATTAAATTCACAACCCATGTTTAACTAGGTCAAATATTTTGGGGTTCTATAAATGGAGGTGAGAGGAACTAGGTGCAATCATCTAAGCAAAAATCAGATGTCAATCAAGGACATGATATATTGAATTCATAAATAGGTAACTTAGATGGATGGTAAATATTTTGAAAGGAAGAAAAAGAAATGGAGTTTGATTTCCTTGGCATTCTGCAATTATAAGGGGACCTGATTTTTCATTGTTAATCAAGGAATTAGAGATCTGTGGATCTTGAAGTTGGAGATAGGTAAAATCAAAGAATCCTTTGAAAGGATCCACCTTGTCATGGAATTATATAGGCAGAAAAGGCTTATGATAGTCATTTTACAGTAGAACTACCATTAGAGATTTGCAATTTTATTTTTTTCAAGAATATCTCCAAGTCTTTCATACACCTTTTCATTTTACCTTCCATAATGCACCGAATTGAAAGCATAATTAGTATGGCACAATGTGTAAAATTTTATCAAATCAATGGTCATACCATTTATAAATTGCAACCACTAAAGTTATTAAAGCGTTGACAATGAAACAATGTAGAGAATGTATGTCACCATGAGTCGGGAAAACACTGGGTGACACATTCATAAAGGATGTTTCTCGTCAACATATATTCACAATGTGTAGTTAAAATATGAAGGGAAATGGACTTCTAAGAGGATGCCTTATCTGAGCTTATAGATTTAACTGATGATTAAAGCAAAAATAAGGATAGTACTAAGGTCACTGATCCAAACTTATGTAGGAACACAACAAAATATAGATATACACATAAATAGATAGATTTAGTAGAAATAAAACTTCATTTGATTAATATCAAAGAACTAAATATGCTTACATACAAAAATGGAAATAAACTATTTGGGGCGATGGTAGCTTACCTCTGAGAAGATATGTGGCGGCTACATGCCTCTAAATTGTGTTACAATGAGCCTCAAAGGCCTATTTCTTATTGAACAACAAGGGAAAACCATAAACAACCAAAACCCTAACCCCCAAGAGATGGAACACCAAGAGTTTGTGGGCCCTATTAGGGTTAGTTGGGCAATCAACTTCCCAAGGTCATAAATTTGTCATATTATCTCTGTTTGGTGCATACAATACCTCATTGGAAAGATATATCCAAGTTTTATAGAATTTGTCGCAAGCCCTTTCTTAGGGATTTTGGCCTGCTAAAGACCTCAAAAAAACGTCATTTAGGGGGTCAAAACTGCTCTGGAAGTTCAGGTCTTGAAAAACTTATAAAAATAGTAAATGAGGGTATAAACAAGTAAACTAATGAAACTGACTAGAGGTCTAGGTGGAATAGGTAGGTAGCCACCAGCATCCACCTGGATCAACCCTCCCCCTTAAGAAGCAATGGTCCCCATTGCATGAAAAGACTCCGTGAGGTGAGGACATTTTTATTGAACTTGGTCCCTAGAGAACCACTTGCCCTGGTGAAGGCGTTATCCCTCTTTGAAAACTTGATAGGTGTATCATCTATTGGCGAGTGTTCTTGATTTGCATGTCCATGACATGATCAATTGTGTCCTATTCCATGCAATATGGGTTTAACTCCATTAGTGTGAGTCATTTTGCAATGTCGGATGTGTCCAACAATGGTGGAAAGTATGCCGAAGGTGGTTCACATTGAATGTTGGGTGCAGGCCAAGGAACGATGGAATGCTGACCTTGAAGGTATTGTCCCATATAGCCTTGGTGATGGTGTATGACCCATATCAGAGCAATCAAAGCTTGCAATGGGGCCTCATGAGGTATTCCTTGTATAGATGTAGCCAAACTTTGTTGCCCACTCGGTACTTGTGTGGCACCCAATGCTAATCATGTCGCTACTTGTACTTAGCATTGGCTCTAGCTAATATGTCATGGACCTGCTAGAGGATGTGACGAATGCACTCAATGAAGCTGTTAGCCGTGTCAACTTTGAACTGGACATGATTAAGTCTGCCCGAGTAGCTGCAAACAGTATGGCCACATCAATGGGACATAGTGGCTGGAATCCCAATCCCACCTGAAAGGGGCTATGGCCAATTAAGCTATGGAGAGCTTTGTTTTAGTTGTGTTGGACATAAGGGAGGCTTTCATCCCATGTGCGTGGATTCTTTGAGTTGTACATGCATAGAATGTGTACAATCATCTTGTTGATAACCTTTGTTTGGCCATCAGTTTGGGGGTGGAAAGTCATGGAATTAGTGAGCTTGGTACCCAACATCAACCAGAGACTTTACCAAAATGTAGTTAGGAACCTACTGTCCTGATATGAGATAATAGACTGTGGGATCCCAAAGTGTACTCACACTCGTTCTGAGAAGAGCTTAGCAGTGGCTTGTACTGTGATACTCTTGTTGCAGGCTGCCAGAATGGCGATCTTAAAGAATTTTTCGAAGACCATGAAAACACAATTGTTGCCACGCTTAATAGAAAGAAGGCCCGACATGTAATCCATGGAGATGGATTCCCAAGGTTGACTAGGAGTAGGCAGAGGAGTATATAGGCCTTGCTTCTTGATGGTCGGTTTGGAAATAGCGTAGGCAATGTAGGATTAGATGTACTTCCCAACATCATGTCAAAGGTTTGGCCAATAAAAATACTTTTGCAACACTGCCACTATTTTCTCTACCTCGAAATTTCTAGTGACCCGATTGGAATGCGCCTCCCAAATTATCTTGGCACACTCGATTAAAGGAACACAAAGGTATCCTGGGTGGCATAATAGTGAATCCTAAAGGTGAAAATTTGGATATTCCTTTCCTTCCAGGAGCATCTGGTGTGTGTTGCCAAATTCCAGATCGTTCTTGTAGAGATGCGACCACCCCACAGTCTCGTGCCCACAAGATTCAATCATAGTGGTCAACGCCATGACTGGTGGTCAGTTGAAATGGTATGCAACATTATTGGTGTTTCCCTTCTTGTACTTAATGTTCAAATGGAACTGTTGTAGGTATGTGGAATATTTCTAATGGCGATCATTCTACAACTTCCCCTATGTGTGTATGAGCTACATGGGTCGGTGGTCTATGTGGATGACTGTTTCCTTCCCCATAATGTAATGCTTCCATTATCAACATGCCTGCATAATGGAATACATATCTTTGTCATAGGTGGGATACTTTCGGACTGTCTCTGCAAGTGTCTCGCTGTGATATGCCACTGGATGCCCTTGCTAAGTAAGAACTGCACCAATAGCGTAGTCAGAGGCATATGTCTCCATTTCAAATGGTTGTTGTAGGTATGGTAATGTGAGAACTAGTGCAGATCAGAGGCGATGCTTCAACTCAGCAAACACCTTCTGTTGGGATTTGAACCAAAAGAAATTTTCTTTCACTCCTCCCTTGGTGACTTGAATCAAAGGCTAAGTGATATGAGAGAACCCCAACATGAATCTGAAGTAGAAGTTGGCAAGACCCATAAAGTTGCGGAGCTCTATTAGAGTGGTTGGGGCTGGATAATCTTGAATGACTTGTATCTTGGTTGGGTCTACATGCACACCTTGCTCATCAATGTTGTACCCTAGAAATTGAACTTGGGTCAAACCCAAAAGTGCATTTCTCCAAATTGGCACACAACTATTATTGCTACAAGGTTTGGAGGACTTGTCTAATATGGTGGAGGTGCTCTTCCCAACTTTGGTTGAAGATTAGAATATCATCCAAATACACTACCATGAATGAGTTGGTGAAGGGTCAAAATATGTCGTCTACCAGCATCATGAAGGTTGCGGGGGCATTCGTCAACCTGAAAGGCAAGACCATCCATTCGAAAAGGCCCTCCTTGGATTTTAAGGAAATATTCCACACATCAGAGGGTTTGATTGGTATCTAGTGATAACTGGACTTCAAGTCAATATTGCTGAAATATCCTCCCCTTTATCGTCTAGAAGGTCATCAATCCGTGGGATTGGATACCTATTCCATACAATGATATTTTTCAACACTCGATAGTTAATACAAAGTCTCCAAGTCCCATCCTTCTTCTGTACCAACATGATCGAGCTCCCGTAGGGTGATGAACTTGGCCTCATGTGCCCTTTCTGAAATAGGTCCGGAATCTACCTCTTGATTTCATCATTCTCCAGAATAGAGTGTTGATAGATCGACCCATTGGTTAGCAGTGCACTCGGGGTCAGATCAATGGAGTGCTTGACCTGACAGTGTAGAGGTACACTTGTGGGTGAGGTGAAGATGTCCTTGTACTCTTTCACAACCTTGTCCATTTAATGTTGTCATGTAGAGGAGCCCTATCTGGAGGCAATGGCCACAATATTATTCTTTCCCCTAGGGTGGATCATAAGGAAAACAAATTTCCTGGTCTGGGAAACGTTCTTACTACATTTCTTCGTAGTGATCAAAGAAATGGTTGTAGGCAGTGCTACCTTTGGTATCTTGTACAACTTATTGCGGAAAGTAATAATAACAGTGCGAGGCCTAGACTCATACACAACATGTCACTTCCACAAGTATGGTTGGCCTAATAATACATCACAAACTTCAAGAGGAGAAACATCACACAATACCTCATCTGTGAAGGGACTGATGCTGTAGAGAAGGTGACACTATTGGCTGACATGGATATCTCACCCTTGGTGAGGCCACTCGATAGTGTACAACTATGCGTGTGGCGTGGTTGGTAGGCCCAACCATTTCACGACCTCTGTTGACATGAGGTTCTTTTGGCTCCCACTACCGATAATGAACTACAACGTAGAACCCTTCACCCACATCTGTGTGGAAGAGTCGCTTCCACTCCTGTGGATCTTCGGTCTCATCCTTCTGTATCTTGGGGGTGGCAATAGTGACACTAGGCTCTACATTAATAATATGCTTCCCCTTGTCCTTTCCCTTTTCGATTTCCAACTCAAAGTCAGAACATGCATCTGATTTAGAACCCTTCATCTTAGCCACCAGTGAATGCTTGGCTCAACACTCACTTGTGTTGTGAGTGGGGCTCTTATGGAACTTACACCATTTCCCTGTGTACTTATTTGTCTTCATGGTGTTGTTATTTTCTTGTGGCTTTGGTGGGTTATCCTGGTGTTGTAGCGGCTACAACCACCCTCCAAAATGTTTCCTTAACATGTTTTGGAGCATCCCTACCAACCTTGCACAACACTTTGTCTTGATTCATCAAGTACTCAAGCTTGAGTGTTTTCCTCTTGCAAAGGTAGCATTTTGATCACAATTTATCCATTCCCCTCACAGGCTACTCACCGGACTTGGTCCCACTGCAGGCTGAGCAACTTCCCTTTGAAAATTTTGCATTTTTGGACGGTAACCAGCCTTCTCTCTAGGAATTGTGTAATCCTCTCTAACAACCTGTTGGGCTCCAGGATTGCACAATCCTGCCAGCCAACCCTCCCAGCAGGATTTGCTGCAAATTTTCCCAGCATCAGGCTGTTCAACCCAGGATTTGCACAAATCTGGGCAGCAGTCAGCGGCTTTTCCCAGAAATTGCGTAAATCTCCTGGGCAGCTAGCCCAACTTCCAGCCAGAAATGCACATTTTTCTCTAACAGTCGAGCAGTCTCTTGCATGTACAACTGAGTTGACCAGTTCCCTCTAAGACTAAACAAAACAAACTCTCATGCATGAGATACTTCTCCCAAGGCAACATGCAAAGGTATCCCTTGTTTCAGGGATCTATGTTTAGCAGTTGGAGGTTACATGCAAGGAGAAATTTTGAAACCTATCACCATTTGTTGCTTCCCCTAGATTCGTGGCATGCACGTCATGCTCCCGATGTTATCAAAACTCAACAACTAGACGCTGCAAAGTCGTCCCTCACATCAACCTTACAACTTTGATATCCCACATCACATCTAGGAGCAATCGGCACATTCAGCTCCGCTATTTTGGGGTAATCTTGCTTCCCATGCTTATGTTGTATTTATGTTGCTTTTTGTGTTTGCGCTTGTGGGAGTACTGTTTTCTTGATTTCTCTGAACTCTTGTTGTCGTTTACATGTACTCTAGCTTGTCCTAGCTCTATTTAATTTTTCGTTGCTATCTCACTATTGTCAAATGCATGAAAGTGTTTTGCACGAACGTTCACCCAATCGGTGAACTGCCCCACCCACATACGTGTTGATCTATTTGATGAATCTTTCATTCATTTTTTTCATGCATTGTTAATAAATTTTAATATCACTTAGTGTCACCATGCATTCATTGACTTGCTTGCTTTCAGTTGCCCATCGGTGAGTGAGGCCAACCTTGGCTCGGTCTTTGCCTTCACGAAGGCTACATTACACAATATTGGAAAGGAAGGCTCACCTTCCTCTCTAGATTTGTGCATTCCTGCCCAGCACTGGCCTCCAGGACTGTTTTGTGCATTTCTGAAGGAGAGTGGTGTCTTGGCCCAAGAAATTGTGCAAATCTATCCCTGGGCTAGCAGTCCTTGCCAGTTGGAATTACGCATAACAGAATCCCAATAGTCAGTAGCCAGACTAGACTTTCCATTACACAGTTCCATTAGTCAGTCAGTCTCTTAGTAGTCTAGACTGTGCCTTGTGCAGTCTTGGCAATCGGTCTCCCGACCTTCCGGCCGAAATTGTGCAACCTTCATGATCATTCACCTAGTTATGTTACATGTCAGTTCTCATGTTCATTTTGGTTTTCAACTCGCTGATTTCTTGCCATGAGTGTTGCCATATCTCCAGGTATCGTAGGTATTCATCTTCCTCTTAGAATTACAGGTACAATGGTTTCCAGGAGAGCAGAGCTGAAGACACCATTTAGATCACGCTTAGGGATGCAGTGGATCAAGTGTCTATGAGCTTGCCTACTCACACAGACATCAAGTTGTTAGTAGACAAGGACATCAAGCAGCAACATCACAACAAGAAACATCATGAACAACAGCTGAAGGAAGCATACCGAATGCAGTGAACATAATGAATGAAAGAAGAAGGTTGTGGACAACACAGCGGTGGAACAAAGTTGCAAGATCAAGCAGATCCACTGATAATGAAATAAAATTTGGAGACTCAGGCTATGAGGTGTTGGCGCGACATGAAGGTCGCGTGAATACAAAGAATGGAACGAAGAAGGAGTTGCATGTGCCAAAGCAACAACTCAAGGAAGCACATGAAGTTGCATAGATAGACGAATGAGTTGCAGCAGGATCAAGAACAACAATAGGCGTAACATGCACTCATGGATGAAACTGCGCCTGTACAAGTTAAAGATCTATCCCAGTAGCTAATACAGGGCCAACATGGTGAGCAGTGTTGTTGACCACATGTAAGGGATTCAGCAGCACGCATGTCATTGTGCACATGCATGCAACCCAACCCATTCGGTACACTCACCAAGGCAAGGACAAGAAGCAAGTCCAACTAGAGTTGAACATGTACTTCAGCAAGTGGATTCACATGACCACTAGCACACACTCGAAGAGTAGCATGAACACTATGCATTAGAGTGTTGCCAGTTTAGCCACACCCAAGAACACCATACGCATGTTAGCAGACGAGTTGGATGAAGGGGCTGAACCAATGCACCGGTTGCAACAAAAGCAAGAGTTCGCTTCAGAAATATGTCACCATGAGGTGCATGCACACCATCATGGATAACCAAGCTTGGCATCAACTCACCAACTTCACCATCATAAGCATGTCAAAGATTTGGTCTCACCACAATGGACCGAGTGTCAGTGATGTCTTGCAAGGCTTTCTCAAGCCATGTTGTCTCACATGAGTACATGCGCATTGTAATGTTGTGTCATGTCAAGTGTTAACAGTTGGATGTAATAGTCATAGTGTAGGTGAAGATTCATAAGGGTAGTTGAACTGTCACAAAGGGGAATGTCAAGGGTCACCCCACCCTTTGCTATAAATAGTCCCTCATAACTCATTGGAAGGGCTTTTTTTCAGCTAAGCTTCTACTAATACTATTTTGAAGAAGGCTTGGACAATATTGTAACGCGCCTTGACTTCTCCACTGCATGGAGCTAGTACATCTCTATGAAGGAGCAAGCGGATGTGGCTGTAACGTTCCACTGTTGGGACTAGTAGGTTTACACGAGTGTATTGTATGATCGTGACTTACACATATTTATATAATAAGAGCCAACACATTTTCATGCATATGTTATTGTAGTTGGACTGCTCCAATTTCTTTAATGATATGTGTTGTTTAACTTAGGTACTTGTGTATGAACTAATTCACATGCAATTATATGAACCTTGTTGTTAATGTGTTTCATACATTGTTAATGTTGTCACCATCTATGTTCACTGCTTTGCCAGACATCAGATAGACCATTCAATTGAACCTTGTTATGACAACTATCACACTCATCTCAGACTAATCCATGAGTGTTGTACGTGTTATCTTACCTTGTATGATGTGACTGTCGCATCCGAGTGGACTGCTCCATCGGAAGCTGTGCATGTCCTTTGTGTTGTGTGTTCCTAGTTGAGTTGGGACTGATCCCTTTCAAATTGGAACTCCCCTTCACCTCCTTTCCCTTTCGAAGTGTTGGAACCTCTCATACACCTTCCTTGATTCACTGCATCAGTCACACCCTTGCTACTGACAAAGTTATTCGAGTTGGTTCTTTGTGACACCGTGGTGAAGGCATTACCTTATGCCCCACAGTTGGGATTCCTACACCAAATGGTTTGAGGTCTAATTGGGATTTATTATCGGAGAGAACACCTTGACATGTTGGTGGGTCAAGCACCGTCAACATTTCTAGTGCTAGAAGGAGGACCTGATGACAACCAGTGTCCTCTCATCCATTTTTTAACCTTTGCATATCATTCATGGAGTCTTGCACTCTTCTTCTCTCCAGTTTTTTTTTTCGAATCGTGAAGATGTCTCCATCTCGGGTAAGCTTTTCGATCTCTTGTCCACTCTCATGTCTGATGGTGAAGGTTAAGTGGCCTGGCCTGAGCACTTATATAAGTTTATTTTCATGATTTATGAGGAAGATGAGTTTTCTAATGAACAGGCTGGTTTGCCACTTGCATACAGACTTCACGAATCTCCATTGCGTTGGGTGCTCAGCCTACTGGATGACACCATGCACTCATTTCAACACTTTGCGATCTTATTGAAGACATGTTCTATCATTTTGGTCTAGACCATCTTGATCGGAAACTGTTACAATGAAGGAGGGCCCCGCATGAATCCATTTTTGATTGTTTGTAGCACTTCTGTGACTTGCAGTTTCAAGCTCCGAAGAGGCAGATGAAATTTGCTTATCTTTGGAACCGGTTCGAGTATTGCCTTAAGAAATCTGCCCGTCCCAAGAGGAAGCTTGATATTGAGCCTCACTCAAAATTATTCATTGATGGAACCACGCAATCTCATGTGGGAGCGGGCACTATCTCAACTGACTTTCTGCCTCCCTCTCATTCAGCAACTCCACCACTACTCGGTGATGTTGAGGATCATGCTCACACACCTGCTCATCCTTCACACTCTCCCAACATCACTCCAATCGATTTTCATGCAGATTTGGTTGTGATTCATTCGAGTTCTCATATGCATTCTTTTCTTCGATCTCTGCCTTCGCACTTAGGTGTTCCTCTGGGTGATGTTGTCTTGTGTTCATCCATTTCAGACTCTCCACTTGTTGTGAATGAGGAACAACCCACTGACGGAGTCGTGTTGCACAACCAATATGCACTGTCATTCATGAAGAGTATGAATGGGAGCTTGAAAATCAACACTCGGCGAAGGACGACTCTCTTCTGTCTAAGTCCCCTCCATTCTTTCCTAACCTCTTTCATGAACTTGCCATCCATGATTTTGCATGTGTATCTTCATCCACAAATGCACCCATTGTTGATCACTCATAGGACTCACTAGATGTTAGTCCATCATTTGACAATGGACAAGATAAGTTACTCATTGAAAATCCACTTGATCCTTCATCTCTCTTTTTAGGACACATAGAGGATGAGTTTGTTCGCTTTTCATCTACCCCTCTGTGTGATCCATCCAATCATGAGGATGCTGACCAACATCCTGAATTTTCTGATCTTGGTTGTCGTGATCTCTTCACCTCATCATCCGATCATGATGTTTATTCACTCGTCGTTAATCCGTCTAAGCCACTGGTCTACGAATATCCATCTGTCAATGAAGTCGAAACCCCATAGATCGTCGATGCATTTCAGACCGAGCTGATGGTTATGTCAGGCCCTCACTCTCGCGAGGTTGGTTTCACTCCTGATCAGGAAATTGTTCAATCACCCAAGCTCCTCATCACTCATTTGTATGCATGGAAGATTCATCTCACACACAGATCACACTTCCTCCACTCAAACTAAAAAATCCCATTGCCCATGCATTGGACGAGTCTTAAATTGCAAGAACTCATGCACGACGCAAGTTATCTTTGTTTCTTTTGTTTGCTTGCATGTCTTAGTCAAGAGTGTGCTTATGATTCAAAGTTGCACGTAGTGTTGCACAACACCACGATAAGTCCGTAGACTGCCCATCATGCACATGCACTCACTTATGTCTAGACAAATGGGTTTCTTGCGGACCAAGCCTTGACCAATATGGGTCTACCAATGTGCTAGTGGCCACATTGGAAGTATCACTTCACGTGATTAGGCCCATGCACCGTTAGTGTAGGAGTAGGATTAGTGTTTGCTTTTAGTGGTTTGCTTGCATGCTTGTTTGCTTACATGCTTTGTTTTCTTGCTTGTTTGTTTACTCGCTTTGCTTTCATTTTTTATTCTTCTCTTTCTTTGCTTTTTTGATTGTTAGTTCATTCACTTGTTTCGTTCATAGGTTAGTTTGCATGAAACCATGTGTGACTCATGAAATGATCTGGGTAAAGTGCAAGAAGGCTTGTACAACTATCACTACTTGGTCATCTATCATCTTGCGTTTGTATAATGAGCTTGTTACTTTTAGTCCATGATATGTCGAAGGAAAATACACATTGTTCGAAGTGAACCTTGGTGAAAACACAACACTTGCGCGCTAACTAGTGTCACCTTCTCTAGTCGATTGTTTTTGGGTTAACCCTTGTTAGCTCAATCAAGTAGAGTAAGGTGAGGGGGAAAACCTTAACAAGCACGTCAGAGATACAATAAACTACTTCTCTATTGGAACAACCTCTTCTGCTCTCAATAAGTTGGGATCCCTCTTCCGCCTCTGAAATGAATAAGTGCCATGCACAGTGAAAAATGAAAAAAATGAAAAGTAAAAAATGAAAAAATGAAAAATGAATAAGGGGAAAGAAGAGAAAGGCTTCTATGCAGAGAGGTGATGCAAGTAACTCCACAAGGGTACTGACCAGGCTCGCTAGCAGTGAAGCCATGCTTGTCTTCCTATGTGACTCCATCGGGGTACTATCTAGGCCAATTGCCAGGGAGCAATAGTAGAGATGAAACTAAGACTTAGACGACTATAATGCTTATGCACATATACCCCTCAACCCCAATCGAAACAAATGTGTTGCCTTGGCTTGGAATGTGTGTTAATCGACCAAGATTCTAGCAGATGCTACATCTTACAACAAGCTAGTGTGAAGCCAAGATGGGCTGAGGGTTGAACAATACTTTTGGAGGTGTTATACTTGTTTTTCATGAACAAGGTCCATTCAGAGAGCTGGAGTTTTACCACTGTGTCGCCAAGTGTTGTAACGGCTAAAACCACCCTCCAAAATTTTTCCTTAGCCTGTTTTGGAGCCTCCATACCAACCTTGCACAACGCTTTGTCTTGCTTCGTCAAGTACTCAAGCTTCAGTATTTTCCTCACACAAAGGCAGCCTATTGATCACAGTTGATCCATTCCCCTCACAGGGTGCTCACCTGGTCTTGTTCCAATTATAGGCTGAGTAGCTTCCCCTTGAATATTGTGCATTTTTGGACAGAAACCCACCTTCCATCCAAGAATTGTGCAATCCTCTCTAACAGCCTACTGGGCTCCAGGATCACACAATCTTGCAAGCCAACCCTGCCAACACGATTTGTGCAAATTTTCCCAGAAGCAGGCTATTCAGCCCACGATTTGTGTAAATCTGGGCAATAGTTAGATGCTCTGCCCATAAATTGATCAAATCTCTTGGGTAGCCAACCTAGCTCCCAGCCAAAAATGCATATTTTTCTCCAGCAGTCGAGTAGTCTCTTTCATATACAACTGAGTTGACCGATTCCCTCCAGGACTGAGCAAAATAGACTTGCATGCATGGGCTACTTCTCCCAAGGCAGCATGCAAAGGCATCCCTTGTTTCAAGGATCTATGTTTAGTGGTTGGAGGTTACATGCAAGGAGAAATTTTGAAACCTCTCATCAAGTCTCGCTTCCCCTAGATTCGTGGCATGCACATCATGACCCTGATGTTATCAAAACTCATCAACCGGATGCTGTAGAGATCATACCTCACATCAACCTTGCAACTCTAACATCCCACATCACATCTAGGAGTAGTCGACACATTCAAATCAAATTTTTTGGGGTAATCTCTCTTCCCATGCCTTGTGTTGCATTTCTGTTTCTTTTTGTGTTTTCTCTTGTGGGTGTAATTTTTGCTTCATTTCTTTTAACACTTGTTGTCATTTACATGTATACTAGCTTGTCCTAGCTCTGTTTCAGTTTTCATTGCTATCTCACTACTGCCGCATGCATGAAACTATTTTGCACAAACGTTTGCCTAACTGGCGAACTGCCCCACCCACATACATGTTGATCTATTTGATGAATCTTTCATTCATGTTATGCATGCACTGTTAATCACTTCTGCTATCACTTAGTGTCGCCATGCATTCATTGACTTTCTTGCTTTCAGTTGCCTGTCGGTGAGTGGGGCCAAACTTGGCCCAAGCTCTGCCTTTACGAAGGCTGCATTGTGCAATCTAGGAAAGGAAGCCTCACCTTCCTCTCTAGATTTGCATATTCCTGCCTAGCACTAGCCTCCAAGACTGTTTTGTGCATTTATAGAGGACAATGGCTTCTTGGCCCAAGAAATTACGCAAATCTGTCCCTAGGCCATCAACCCTTCTTAGCTGGAATTGAAAATTGTGCAATCCCAGTTGTCAGTAGCCAGAATGGATTGTACATTGAGCAGTTCCAGCAGTCAGTCAGTCTCCCAGCATCCCTGATTGTGCCTTTTACAGTCATAGTAGTCAGTCTCTTGACCTCCCGGCTGAAATTGCGCAACCTTCATGATCATTCACCCATGTATGTTACAAGTAAGTTCTCATGTTCATTTTGGTTTTTAACTGATTGATTGTTTGCCATGAGTGTTGTCATATCTCCAAGTATCACAGGTGTTCATCTACCTCTCAACAATACAGTAATAATGGTTTCTAGGAGAGCAGAGATGAAGACATTGTTCAAAGCACGCTTGGGGATGCAGTCGATCAAGTGTCTATGAGATTGGCTACTCACGAATACATCAAGTTGTTCATAGACAAGGACATCAAGAAGCAACATGATGAACAACAATAGAAGGTAGCATACCAAATGCAACAAATTCAATGAACATAGTGAATGCAAGAGGAAGGTTGTGGAAAACATAGAGATGAAACAAAGTTGCAAGGTCAAGCAGATCCACTGATAATGAAAGCAACTTTGGAGACTCAGGCTAAGAGGTGATGGTGCAACATGAAGGTCATGAGAATATAGAGAGTGGAACGAAGAAGGAGTTGCATGTGCCAAAGTAGCAACTCAAGGAAGAACATGAAGCTGCACATACACACAAATGAGTTGCAGTAGGATCATGAACAACATTAGGTGCAACATGCACTCATGGATGAAACTGTGCTCGTACAAGTTAAAGATCCATCCTAATAGCTAATACGAAGCAAACATGTTGATTAGTTTTGTTGACCACATGAAAGGGATTCAACAGAATGCATGTCATTGTGCACACGCATGCAAGCCAACCCATTCACCACACTCACCAAGGTGAAGACAAGAAACAAGTCCAGCTGGAGTTGAACATGTACTTCAACAAGTGGATGTACATGACCACCAACACACACTCTGTTAGGTTCATATACCAATAGGTGTCATATATCATGATTGACTGGGTTTAGATCTGAAATATGTACATACCTTTGCTTGTGGCAAATGTTTTCCATATTTGTAAAAAATCAAAAATTAAAAAATGTAAAGAGGGTATGCCCTAGAAAAAGAATAAAAGGGTAAAAAAAATAAAGAAAAGGTCAAAAAAGGAAAGAAAATGAACCCCAACAAAAAGAAAAGACCATGAAAGTGTGCAAGTCTAAATGCCACTACTATTTACTTTTATGTATAATAAATATTGTGTGCAACTTGTAACCTATGCCACAATCCATGGTAACCAAACAATTCAATCTTGGTTATTCCATGCTTTCAATTTCATGTTTTAGAAATAGAGAATAAAGATCTGACCAAACAATTTAATCTTGGCAGATCAGTAGATAGGAAGAATGAAAAATGAGCTCAACAGTTCAATCTGAGCCCTTGGATGTAATAAGGTTAGATTTAGATAGATATCACTATGTAAAAGAAAAGAAAAGTTGAAAAGGGTTTTCCAGTCTAAGTGCACCCTAATAAAGAAGTAAAAATGATAGGTTAAGTAGGTAGGGTAAGTAGATGATGGTTGCAGAATAAATGTGTGATGAATGGTTGAGTTTAATGCTTAAATATTTTTCTTTCATCACTTGGACAAGGCATGTATCACATGGAAGACACATCAACACTCAAAGTCAAAAATAATTAACCTCCCTACTCATTTCCCCTAAAATTTTCACTAATTCCCTAAGTCCTAAAGGTAATTGCCAAAGTAAAAGGGGCTCAAAGCATTTCCCTGACTATTGGAGGGACCGGACCCTCGGCCCAATAATTTGAAATACCTAAAGTACTTAAAACCCCATCATTAATATTCACCCCTTCATAAAGTCGTTCATTCCCTTTATAAAGCTTTTCCTAAGTAAAATCCTATTTTACTTAGGAAAATTAAAAACATTTTATCTACATGAAACCCTCATATATTATTAGCCTAAGTAATGTTATATGATGAAATGCTTTCAGAAACATTTACTTAGTGCACTTTGTATTCCACAGTCATATTAACCACTAATGTTATTATTATGTAGTTCCCAAATAAAACAACATTACCGACGCCCGTATTATTATATTATACAAAACCCCAAATTTTTACATATCTCACCCCGATGGTTAAATATAACTGTAAATCAAATAATAAATGGGATTAATTAGCTAATCTATAGTTAATTAAGAACCCAACCTCCCCACCATGTTAATGAGAATTAATTAAGTCATCAGGGCTAATTAATAACTTAGCGACCAATCAAATCACCTCGATATGATTAAGTCTTTTAATTAATATCAGGCTCGTCCCTGTTATACATCAGTCATGTCATTGCCCCGACTACTGTCTGATCGGACCCTTTAGATCCGATGGCCCTCACTCATATCGTGTGGGCATTTTGGTTGACCTTTAGCGTGCGATGTGAGCGGTTTTGTGAACAGTGCCGATGCTATGTATCGAGCAATGTATGGAATCGCGTGGCTCCCCCCAAATACCACTTACCCTCCATAAGTGGTGCGATGAAACCCGCTTACCACCTCCCACTAACGAAAAAATGTCAAGTCACCCCCACTGACATAACCCATCCATGTCACGAAACCTGCCAAAAACTTTGACTTTGCATAAAAACAAAGTTCATCCATTTTTCGTCCTTATTCTGAAAAACTCATGCATGCAACCAGTACGTAGAAAATGACCAACTCGTACCCAAAACCATCAGCCACGCTGAAAGTTGCTGCCCGATGCTGCTCCAGTCCATAGTGTGCTTCCAAGTCAACTAGTACACCATTACTAGTCGCTCCATAATAGGTAATCAAAAGATCGCAGCCTTGGATAAACAATCTTAATACTAGTCATAAGACCTGTTTACTTTGAGATTGTTATCAAATCTATTCAAATAGAGTTGGAAGGTAAAAGGACATAGTAAAGAACAGTAAAAGTGTATCAGGGTTAAAGAGTATCAGATTGAAGACCAAGTCAAGTAAATCATCTAGCATGAAGATAAACAACAAGGAAGACAATTACAAAATAGAGGATACAAATTCATGTCAAAGTGAAACCAGATGAAAAACAGAGCGGTAAAAGTAAAAAGTAATTAGTAAACAGTAAAAGTAAACATGAAGACATTAAGGGTTAAACAAATATGAAAACACTTTCACTAGCTACAATGAATTTTATCCAAAGTAAAAGTGAAAAATAGTTGAAAGGAATTTAAGGTTAAAAGGTGAAATCAGAGTAGAAATGGTACATTCTTCAGAAATTTCATGTTTAAGTCATAGTTTTGAAGAAACTATTATGGGTAATCCAAGAGGTATTTTAAGAAACTGGAGGAGGTTTTTGTTTCTAATAGGCTAATCTACAAAAACCTATCTCACATTTTACATAGGTATTACTAAAAGGGAGATAAGGGGATGTATTCAAAACCTATTTTTCAATTTGTGCAAAGTCCTGTTTTTGACATCTTTTTGCAGAGAATATTGTGAACAGATGGAGCTGAATTTTGGGAAACTGAGAGAGGTTTATGTCGAAAACATTCCTATATATATCTCAGATTGAGATATACAAGGGGATCATTGGACCCTAAGATTGCATAAGTTTTGGACATAATGCAAAAAGGAAGGATGCAGTTAGTGACTGGGATGCTTCATCATCAATTAAGAGTTGCTATCAAATTCGACTTTCTCTTCTTCATCACCATAAATCCTTAAACATAGTGCGAAAGAGATGCATTAGTTTTGAATGTCCTTTATTTAATTTCTATTGATGTAAAACAGTTGGAGATATTTGTAAAGCCAATCTTGATATTTTTTCAAGATATTTCAGTTTAGAATTAGTATAAATACTTCTTCATTTGAAGTATTTTGTGGTGGATTCTTAGAAATTTCTATAGACAATATACATTTGGAATTAAAGTGTTGTTGAACAACTTTTGTATGTCTAGATGGAACAAAGTAATAAAGCAAAGGACTTTTACAGGATACCTGTGTCAAACGAGAAACAAATAAGTATTTTATATCTTTTGTTTTTACAGTTTTCTTGTTTAAATATTCATATGTGTTTCATTTCTGAATGATAAACGAACAAGTATATTTTAGAAAGAGATTTACTGCATTTTGTCTTTAAAATCATTTATATTCTTAATGTTTTCTTCCAAACTATCATGGGTAGGGAATTCTTAGTTGCTCTTTGCTTTTTAGTTTATCATTATGGCCATTTAACAAAAAATTCTTAATTGCTTTTTGTTAATGATCACCCACTTTCCCTAATCTTGAACTTTGTTGAAGGATTCTTAATTTCCCTTCCTCCTTTTCAAGACCATTTCACCCTTTTAAGCTATCATTTGTCTTTTGTTTAGCTATCTTGCCATGTGAAGCCCTCTTTTGTTGAATCAACCTGATCCAGTTAAGCCATCTTCAGTTGACTCCATAGCCCAATGGCCCGAAATACCTTGTTCTATCCATCTGCTCCTGAATTCCACCACCAAACAAAATCAAAACCCGCGATGCTTTCATAACTAGCCTAATATCCCATAAAAAAAACTAAATCATAAATAGAGAGCTGTCTCTGAGTACATATTGGCTAGATTATGTACTTAAAAGATTGGTTTGTGGTTACCTCGGAAATTTCTTTCTTTATCCTTGAGAAAATTCTGAGTGATAACACACTCAAAGATCAGCATGGACACTATGCATTAGAGTGTTTTTGATTCATCCATACCCAAGAATACCACGCACATGTTAGCAAATGAGTTGGATGAAGCAGCTGAACTAAGGCACCAGTTGCAACGAAATAAGGAGTTCGCTTCAACAAGATGTCACCATGAGTTGCATGCACACCATCACGGACGACCAAGCTTGGCATCAGCTCACTAGCTTCACCATCACAAGCATGTCAAAGAGTTGGTCTCACCACAATGGACCGAGTGTCAGTGAAATTTTGCAAGGCTTGCTCAAGCCATGTTGTCTCACATGAGTACATGTGCATTGTAATGTTGAGTCATGTCAAGTGTAAGTCAAGTGTCAACAGTTGGATGTAACAGTCATAGAGTAGGTGAATAGTCATGAGGGTAGTTGAACTGTCATAAAGGGGAATGTCAGGGGTCACCCCACCCTTTGCTATAAATAGTCCCTCATAGGTCATTGGAAGGGATTTTAGTCATCCAAGCTTCTACTAAGACTATTTTGAAGAAGGCTTAGACAATATTGTAATGCGCCTTGGCTTCACTACACGGAGCTAGTACATCTCTTTGGAGGAGCAGGTAGATGTGGCTGTAACGTTTAACTATTGGGACTAGTAGGTTTACATGGATGTATTGTATGATCGTGATTTACACTTCTTTATATAATAAGAGCCAATACATTTTCATACATATGTTGTTATTGTAGTTGGACTGCTTTGGTTGCTTTAATGATATGTGTGTTTTAACTTACATACTTTTGTATGAACTGATTCACATGCAATTATATGAACCTTGTTGTTAATGTGTTGCATATGTTGTTAATGTTGTCACCATCCGTGTCGACTGCTCTACCAGACATCAGACGTACCTTTCACTTGAACCTTGGTATATCAACTGTCACACTCATCTCATACTGATCTATGAGTGTTGTATGTGTTATCTTACTTTGTATGATGTGACTACCGCATCCGAGTGGACTGCTCTGCCGAAAGTTGTGCATGTCTTTTGTGTTGTGTGTTCCTAGCTGAGTTGGGACTGATCCATTTCAACTTGGAACTCACCTTCACCTCCTTCCCCTTTTGAAGTGTTGGAACCTCTCATACACCTTCCTTGACTCACTACATCAATCACACCCTTGCCGCTGATAGAGTTATTCTACTTGCCTCTGTGCGACATTGCGGTCAAGGCATTACTTTACGACCCATTGTTGGGACTCCTACACCAAACAATCTAAGGTCTAATTGGGACTTCTTACCGAGGAGATCCCCTTGACATGTTGGCAGGTCCAGCATTGTCAACACCCGAGTCGCCCCGCCTTGGATTTGTCCTTTGTTATGTGGTTTTGGGGCGCCTTTCCCTTGCTTCAAATTCACATATCCAAAGTCTCCCTTATTCTGTTTAAATTTATGTTCAATATTGACAACGTATTGATAGGCGACACTAAGCAAGGAAATGTATAGGAACTCCATCTCATCCTGGATCTACTTGTGTAGATAGTTGCATTACTTCATTACCAAATGCCACTTAGAATCCTTGATACCTAGCTTCATGTGAAGGGTATGGAGAACATTTGTGAACTCTAACACATCTTGGTCCCTTCCCTGCTGCAACATGGTCTAATTTATGTATTTATCTTCATAGCTACTAACAGGGTAATATTGTTCCTTGATGGCATCCCAAAAAGAATTCCAAGTGGGTGCGGCTGAAAGCAGTGAGGATTCCCTCTCGTCCTTTTGTTCATAGTAGGTTTCCCACCAGTCCTTGACATGCGGGGTGGATTTGAAGAGTGAAAAAAGTAATATTTTTTTGATTAGAAAAGTCATGAACTGAAAAATATCATTGCAATAGATTTAACCATCTATCTACAACGTATGCATCTATTTGGCCTTCAAATATGGGAATGTCAAAGTTAACTTGTACCTTAAAAGGAGTGGTGCCTCCAAAGTGGCTATTGGATGAAGATGCGTTGCTTGTGGGTAGCTGCCGAAGGATTTAGGCAAAGTTATCCATCATTGCATTCCTTTATTGCTTGAGGGTTCCTCGAGCAATATTTTGAAAGAATCTCTTGTCCTATTGTCTTTATTTTCTTTCGCCATGGGAGGTTGTCTGGGTTTTCGAGGTTGGTCTTACAAAGGTTCATTTGGTTCGAGCCCTAACTCCTTATGCCCTAACCTTGTTGGGGACATGTAAATAAAAAAAAAGAAAGAACATACTGCTCTGATACCACTGATCTAGATTTATGTAAGAATGCAAAAAAATATAGATATACACATAAACACAGAGATGCAATAGAAATAAAACTTCATTTCATTAATATCAAAGAATTGAAATATGTTTACATACAGAAATGGAAACAATCTAGCTCAGACGATGATAGCTTATCTTATAGAAGAGATGTGGCGACTACATGCCTTTGAAATATGTTACAATGTGGCTCAAGGGCCTTTTTATTATTGAAAAACAAGGGAAAACAATAAACAACCAAAACCCTAACCCAAGGAGATGGAACACCAAGAGTTTGTGGGCCCTATTGGGGTTAGTTGGGAAACCAACTTCTCAGGGTCGTAAGTTGGTCATATCATCTCTATTTAGCACGTATGATACCTTAATGGAAAGATATATCCAAGTACTACAGGATTTTCCATTAATGGCTATGGGTTGACTATAGACCTCAAACAAACATTGTTTAGGGGTTAAAAAATTCTTTGGAAGTCCAGGACTTGAAAAAATGCTAAAAATAGTAAATGCTGCTATAAACAAGGAATTTGATGAAACCCACTCGAGGTCTAGGTGGAATAGGAGGGTGTCCACCAATATCCACCTAGATCATTGATCTGTATATGAAACTGGTTGAGGTTTATGTAAAATTGCAAGTGAATAGATTTGAGTTTTGAGGCTCTTATGTTAAATTCATAAACACATAAAACATGAATTTAAACTTCAGAATTTGTAGAATAATGCAGATAATACCACCATAACGGCAACAAAAAACAACAAATGATGAAGGAGTTCACTCTTCATGGGCTACGTCTCTTGGTCTAGCTTCCAGGGCTTGGGTATATATCATTATGCTCATAAAAATAGTCATTATATCAAGTTACAATGCTCAAATGGATTCAATAATAGTTTCAATGGCTTCAGAGCTATCAAAAACCCCTGTATAACCTCTTTCTACTCCCAAAAGGACAAAAAAATGAGAAACTTATGCCACTTTCCTCCTTTTCCCCAATTCTGCAGCTAACCATCCTACAATTCGACCAAAACTTGGCTTGTGTGCCCCGAACACGGAAACTACCTGTTAAAACTGGCATTATTCCTACTTGGTGGGAGAAATTGCAGGACAGATAAGGGTGCCTTTAAGCCCCCAGTCCAAAAATTTTTGGTCATGTGGAGGCCATAAGACCATGATGGGTGCCAAAATTTGGGGTCTCTGTCTAGCTCCTATTCCTCCCGCGATCTTGATCATGTTAGCTTGCATGAAACCTAATGCTGGCCCCTTAACCCAAATTCATCGGCGTTCTGTGCTGCCAGACTACAGACTTGTCACATGGTGGTGGGGTGTTGGTTGTTAGGGCTAATGGTTTTAAATCCTAACAATTTTAAGACTGGTCACACAGGCAGCTTGGGTGGTGGTTACATTGGCGGGTTAGCTGCAATGGATAGGGTTGCGGTCACAACTAGTTCACATTGTGGTGGTTACATTATGGTTAAGGGTCGCGGTTAGTGTATGCCACGTGGGCTGGGCTAGGGCCTAGCCCTTGGCACTTCGTCCATGATCTCATGGCATTGGGGTGGCCAGGGGCTAAGCCCTAGCCCGACCCCCATGCCAAATTCGCCCAACAACTATTCAAATGATGTTTTGCACCATTCATAAAATAAGCAACACGTGTGGCTTGTTAGTGGAGCCTGTGACTAGTATGAATGAGGTCATGTGCTCGATTCCTGGGAGGCTAAATTTGACCTCCAACAAATTTTTAGTGGCCCTAAGGTGGCATGTGGTAGCCTCTGGTTGGGCCACGTAGTGACCTATGGTTGGTCCGTGTAAACAAGTCCACCACCAATAAAACTTTTCCAATGCAACTAGTAGAAAATGGCCAAGTGTCACGTGGAGATTGGCCCCTGGAGCCTAGTCACCTTACCAAGTCAGCAGGTCTAGTTAGTTATACGGACTACTGACTAGGCAGTCTGCACACTACCTTTTTTTAAAATTTAGCCATTTCCAAAGTCGATTAGAACTCATTTGTGGGAGCATACAACATTCGTATTTTGCAAAACGAGTTGTGCCAGATTGAGAATGATGAGTTCTATCCATTCGTTCCATTTTCAAGTCATTGCGACAAATTTCATTTTGAGCATATTTTTGATCCAACAGATCACTCCTCCACACTGGAAGCTTATGGACCCCAAAATCTCCTTATTACTAAACAATTAGATGATGGTACAACTCTCTCACCCTTCCAGTCTCAATCCACTAGAATTTGCTTGAATTTAACAGTTTGATCTTTTCATGAAAACTAATCTTTTTCCTTGTTTCTGGAGACCCTATCTTGTTGTTGTAGATACCATCCTATTGCAATTTCCCATAATTTGTAGAACAACAAACTTTTATTGAAGGAACAAACATATGCCCTCCTCGGTCATTAATCAAAGGAAACTTAAACTACTTGAAATTCTTCTCACCTCGAATACTATCAATATGATGATGTTTAACTTTTCTTGCCTTGTACTTGGCTTGACCCTTGACCAAGTGTTTTTGTCATTGCCATGCACCATTTTTAAACCCCCAAGAACTTGTGGAACGCATGCCTTCTTTGTCAAATTACTTTGGAACTTGCTCTTTGACCTTTACACTCTTTAGCATTGACATATTGTTCCCATCATTGTTCAATAATAATGTATGCTACTACAATTTTTCCTTATCTTGTTTACCTCTTTAAGAGGCAAAATGTTAGAACCCTGAAACAATTTATTACAACCATTAGAAAGCTTAACGAAATCAGATTTTGCATCTGATGAATTTCCTTGAAAGGCCTCATTCACAACATCTTGATGTTTGAACATTAACAAAGCAAAATTTTGACTTGCATTCACAATTTGCTTCATTTGTCCAGGATGCATAAGAGACAAACTCATCTTCTTACGATGCGCTCTAACTATATACTCAATTCCATTCTTGAATAAGTGATACTTATTCTCATGGTGATTAAATATTTCTCTCCTATCATAAAGATATGGGCTTCCAAAAACAATACCATATATATCTAATGGCACTACATCAAGCTCTACCTCATCTATGAAATTTGTAGTAATGACGAATTTCAATTTACACTTTCTAGTTACTTGCAACTATGCATTATCACACACCAAACCTAAAGGAAAGGGCCTATGATGTGGAATAGTTTCCAAGTTCAAACTTTTGACAATGTTTTCAAACATAAGATTGGCTTGAGACCCACTATAAAAAAGAGTGTCTATTTTGGTATGCTTTGAAACAACTCTAACATGGAAAAGCTCAATTCTTGTTTCGTCATTTTGAGTATCATTGTAACAACTTGGAGAACTAGTGCTTGCTATGTTACTACCTTTCAAACCCATCGTTGTAATCTTGGTTTCATCTCCTAAATAATAACCTAAGTCATGTTCTATAATTGCAGCTGTTTTCTCCTTGTCTTTGTTTTTAAGTTTGTTGGGTCTCATTTCTAGATGGAGTTTCCAACAATGATCTTCATCATGGCCATTTTTATAACAGTGTTTGCATGCAAGTTTTTATTTTTCCATTTTAAGAGAAGCATTCTTCTTCCCTTTTCCCTTAAAATTACCCTTTCCTTTTTCTCCAGTTTCAAGGGAACTCTCAATTTTCTCATTTGTAATATTTTTCCCTCTTGCTTCTAGATGTGTGGGTTGAACACAAAACTCATCTAAATTTGTGCAATTGAACATGAGAATAGTGTGCCTTAGATAACTATGTAAACCTCCAATATATTTTAACAACGTGTCTTGATATGACAAATCTACAGCCAATACTAGTGCTCTTCTCCTAAAATCTTGAGTATAGTTTTGAACACTTTGTCCTTTTAATTGCCTAAGATTCTGCCAATCCATAGTAGCCTTCTACATATAAGCTAATGGATAAAATTTTCTTCTTAATGAATCAATAAAATCAATCCAAGAGGTTGAGACCTTGTTGAGTAAAATTATAGCATTATAATTTGATTAAACATAAATCATCAACTCGGGTAGGTAAGCTTATGAGATGCACGCAAAATATATGCAAGCCTAATAATGTAAGTGGTGATTAATATAATTAACCAATCATACAAAACTAATGACTCTTTCCTGCATCAATCACTTAGCAGCAAAAAATATAGAGTGGATCGAACTTCCCTCTACAGCTCTTAAGATTGCTGATGATGATTAGGAAAAGAAAAATCACTTGCAACAAATTAAGAAATTCAATCAACATGAGAAATCAAATCTTCATTACTTGAATCCCACACATAAACAAAAATAATTAATTTCATCTAGTACTGTTGATATCTTAAAAAGAGTACATTAGCTGTAAAAATGAATTATTACTACATAATAGAAATAAAATGCATAAAAACTAAATTATGGGAGTTGTGAGCAAAGGGGGCCCTCCCTTACTCACAACCCCTTCAAATTAGAAGAGCTTTCTCACTGTAATGGACATAACATATATCTTTATATTAACCTGAAAATACAAACGAGTACAATATGAAACAAAGTTAGTGCTGAAACCAACCCAACACTCTAACAACCCCTATCAACGAAACTAGGACAAAATTCATACATTGACAAAGCCCATATATGGCTCGAAATAAAGGAGACTACTAATATAAGCGTTAGGCTAATAGATCTATTACAATATATCATTTTTAGCCATACTAGGTCTAATCCATGACTGAAAGCATGGATTAGACGAAAACTCGTTACATGGCTGTAGTTGTTCCTCCAAACAGCCAACGAGAGAACAATTCTGAATCTGTGCAGTGTTGTTGCCATATCTGAGAAGGCCAATAGGATAACAACCATATGTTATATATTCCCTGCAAAACCCATGTTCCCCTTGGACTTAGATATCCATGGAATATGGCTAGCCAACGATGTTGCTACAGGAAATCCACACAGTTACAGGAAATCAACAACTGCAAGAAATTGGAGTGTCTGCAGGAAATAAGATTGCACAACTGTTCTGCAGGAATTATGGGCCTATTTCTGAATCAAAGCAAATATGCATAGGAACTCGAGATGAGTTGGCATGGTAATAAAATAATGAACATATAGCTAAGGAATACTCAAAGTTAAGGTAAAAGAAGTTTTTTAATATTAATTTGCATACCTTTAGCCTACGGTACACTTTTGGAAAAACACAGGTATTATAACCGAGATAGGCATAATAGGGGTTAAAGATAGTCAAAATGTGAGAGGGAAAGTATAGAAAAAGGTGTCAAAATTGAGAAAAACCAAGCCCCAACATCTCCCCCACACCTAAGTACTTGCATGCCCCTTATGCAAGAAAAAATGTTGCGTCTCCCCAAAAAGAAAAAGGAAATCATTCCTTATCTTGAGCTGCATCTACTATAGCGAACTAATCTGCTACCTCCACCAACTGGTTCAACTAGTTACCAATGGACTCTGTAGGAATTTGACCCTTGTATAGTTTGTTCTTCTTTTTCAGATGATTGATCTTAGCTTGCTTCTTTTTCATAATTCAGGCCATTTTCTAGACCCGCTCTTCATGCTCCTTCTAGATAGCTGTTCTCCTTCAGGGTCTCATTTTCCTTTCTTAAATCTCTCTCTAAAATGGTGAGATCAATGATGATTTGTTCCAATTCCTACAGAGACCGTCTATTTTGAGGGGTTACTTCCCCTCCCTGATGTCCTTGGTGAGATTTAGGGGACCCAAGGTCCTCCTCTACTTGTTGTTCCTCTTCTGTGTTATTCCCGCTTCCATGTGGTGGTGAGTCCTAAACGGACATCACTTCCTCACCTGTAAACTCAACTGACTCAATTTTCTCTTTATATTTGGGTGGGCCATGGTATTTCTCCTTCTTCTTATCCAATGTCTCGGGCAATACTTCTGCATCCACAATATCTTTTATTTCTAGCTGAACAACTTGGCTTCTGGTAAATCATTTTTCAGAGGTGGAAGTACCCTTCTTCGACTTGGGCTTTTGGCCCACAATCTCCCCTATCACCACCACCTCCTCATCCTTTTCTACTTCCTTTGTTTGTAGCCCGAGGGTCTAAGGCTTCTTCTTCTTCTTTGGTTTTCCTTCGGGTTTCTTCTTAGTGGGATTTACAGAGGCGAGGCTGTCCTTCTTTTCCTTTTTTAGCAGTGGCTTCTAAGTGTGTGACTTTTTCTTCGCTTTTTTCACTGGTGTTTTTGCTGTAGACTCTGAAGGGTCAGATTTTT
This sequence comes from Pinus taeda, assembly GCA_000404065.3. Taxonomy (NCBI): domain Eukaryota; kingdom Viridiplantae; phylum Streptophyta; class Pinopsida; order Pinales; family Pinaceae; genus Pinus; species Pinus taeda. Next base: position 56,940 of record APFE030104823.1, on the reverse strand, counting down.
TCTCCTCTTCTTTCCTTTTTATTTGTAGTCCATGCGTCCATAGATTTTTCTTTGGTTTATCTGCCGGTGCTTCCTCCATATAATCCGAGGAATCAGAATCCTCATTCTCTGCAAAATAGTTTTCAGCCAAGAAATCCTCCCATGTATAATTTTTATCTTTCAAAACCTCCACAAGATTATTTTCACTAGCTTGTGGTGGTATAGGTTTTCCTCAAAATTGACCCCCTTTTCCTTGGTAGCCATCGAAATCTTCATCAGCGACATCCTCAAGTAATAGGGAAAATTTAATGGCTTGTCATGGAAATGGGTGAGGAGCCGAATATGAAACAGGAATGCAAGCCCGAAGCAACCTTCACACGTGATGTATTTCTATAGGAAAAATAACAAGTTCTGGTACTTACTCTTCAAGAACTTCTGTGAGATCCCCTTAATCTAGTCGGGCTCCGAATGCTCTTTGTGGAGGAAGGGTGTGCATAAATTCTTGTTGAAATGCTAGTTCTTGAACCAGCATTCTTCCAACTGTGAAGTCTCGCATTCTCACGCTACCAAACCCTTGGTCAACCTGAATTGAACATCCCCAACATAAGCCTTATTTCCGTTCAGTTTCAGGGTGAAAGATTTTGTCATGTCGGAGTTGTGGCCACTGAATCACTAGAAAAATGGCAGCCACCTTGCTCTTTCCAATCTCGCCTTGCTGCGAGGCTTGGCCTACAACAATTCGGGCCCTTGTGGATCAAAGCAGATAGGGGCACATTGTTTCAACATGGTGAAAGACTGGTGGATAGGGCATAATTCAATTCTTTGGAAATATCAGCTTAAGCTTGTAACAGACTCGTGTGATAAGGGAGGGCTTATTATAGAAGGTTATGGCAAAGCACAGGAATTTCGAAAGACAAGTCATGATCATGATTGTCATCATGATTCGACCTGTAGGAAGATATGGGGAGTACGTATAATGGTCGTGTCAGAATCATGGTGATCAGGTGAGGAGATGGAATCATTATATATCAGATTATGACTGTGTTTGCCAGAAGGGTGGCCATAGCTGAAAAATCATATAAATAATTAAAAATAAAAGCATTAATTACCCTTTACCTCAAGTGTCTCATTGCTAGCTATACTTTACCTTGTACCTTCCAATGGTCTAGTACTTCAGATGATGCGTGCATGTCCTTGAGATGATTACCCACCTAATAATTAAATCAGATATATGATTTCACAATTCATGACCTCGACTATATTAAATCTATCAGTACTTTTAGATAATCTTAAATTAATGCTCTGTTTATGCTTTTTGTTTTGTTTTTTAGAAAACCAGGGTGCTGTTGGGTTGTGTTATATTCTTTCCACGACTAACCTACGTAGTGAACCGGGGAGTTAGAGGGGGGGCGGAGCCCCCCCTTCGTTGCGTCGATTGCGCAGCGAGGGGGTCACAGGGGGGGCGGCAGCCCCCCTTGTCTGGGGGGTTTGAGTGGGGCGGGTAGCCCCCCTCTACGGGGTTCAGGGCAGCACCCCGAGAAAAACAATTTTGGACCCTATATTAGGTTGGGCGAACCTACCTATGGTTTTCGGTCCATGGTTTTGGACGCAATGGTTTTTCGGTCCATGGTATTGGATGCTTCGGCATGTATAAATATGTATTGTAACATTGAAAGGAATATAATGAAAAA